>JAHBCN010027030.1:0-10231 GCA_019359885.1 Listronotus oregonensis | reverse complement strand
TTTTTTACATGGCATAAATGGTATTTTAAACCCTTTTCTTAAGACAGAATATTTTATTACTGTATGTCATTGTTGACACACGGTACTATATTACCGAAATAGTATTTATATCCCCTAATTGGAAGGGATACAGGGGCCGTCCGTTTCGGCCAGCGCTCGTTCATTGGGTTCGCGATTTTGCCGCGGGTTTCCTCATCGCGGTTAGTCAACCCCTTTTTTTTATTCCGTGCGGTTATTTAAATTCATCGATGTTGAGTAGGAAAAAAAAATGCCTGTTAATGAACAATTTTTGATAATTTATGTGAAGAACATGAATGTTTATACAATTTACAAAATAAAGATTATGATAAAAACTAGTTAAAGATAATATATGGAAAGACATCGCAAATAAATTGAATTCAACACCCGAAGAATGTAAAAATAAATGGGCGTTGCTGCGCTCGTACTACAGAAGAGCCGACCCGGGCAAAACAGGAGTGGCCAAGCTGAAAAAAACAAAAAAAAATGGAGGTTTGAAGATCAGAGGAAATTTTTTAGAAGGCACATGCAAGAGCGACAGTAAGTATCAAAATTTTTACGTAACATTTGAAAGTAGAAAGTTTTTTGTCTTTAAAAAAATCGGAAATTGGTACATGGCGAAATTAACGTTGTTTTTTTTTTTTTGTTAACGTATTGTGCTAGCCAACACACACACACAAAAAAAAACTTTTTTTTTTTTAATAAAAGAGCTTTTTATTTTAAAAATAAAAAATTAAAAATTTTACCACCCGTCAATAAAGGGGGGGGAAATTTAAAATATGATGTATATTGTTTTCTAGGTTTTTGGGATCAAAGAACCCAACATTACCATTAGTTTTTGATATAACATTTTTTAAACCCGAGTAACCTACCCTTTTTTAAAAAAGTTAAATAATAAAAGTAATGTGGAAGTACTGATTAATTTGCAGCGGTTTGGGACGATTTAAAAAAATTTAGTATTTAAATTTAAACATAAAAAAAAATTTTTTTGTTACAGAACCTGTTCTAATTTGATGCGTCAGAGGAAACTGAAGCAGATGAGAAGTTGATGACAATCGGATATCCCAAACCTCTCCATCTCCCGTTTAGTGGTCCCAACAATATCTTGAAAAAGGAAAGGCAAGTGAGGATACTCTACAACCATTTTTCCCGTTTTTTTGGCCTCAACAGTATTTCGAGAAAGCGAAAGGGAAAATTCCCATCGCCCCTTTGGCTGATGCTTTTACAAATTTTTTCCAAGATAGAACACAATCCGTCGATTCTAACAATTACGTCCAATATTCACCAAAAAGAAAGTAATGATTTCTTTTAAGATATAACCGAAAGTATTCTAAAGTTCCTGGAGATAGCAGGGGAAAAAAACGAGATATATTTAACCTCGTGAACAGCAAAGAAATCGTTCTGCTTAGAAAAAAAATATATCCCATCATTTTTTTCTCCGAACTCCACAGATGGGGGGAAACAATGCGTGCAAAATCTTCCTTCCCAGATACCGGTATACAATTCCCAACCCGTTCTCAGCCACGCCGGGGGCCTTTAATCGAATTGAAGATGGGTATTCTCTAAACTTCATAGATGGAAGACGTCAATGGCTACAAAATTTCCTTTACAGATACCGGCTACATAGAGACCGAATAATTCGTCACTGCCGAGGACCCCAACCAAACTGAAGATAGATATTAGGGAAAAGTAAAAAAAGTTTAATTTTTTTCTTTTTTTTAATTTAAATGAATTCCATTTACGTTATGAAACCAAAATTTTTTTAAGTTTTTTTTTATGTTTGTAAAGTTGACGTATGTAGCTGTCTAAGAATAAAAAAGTTTTCTAATAAATTTAATTTTATTAACCCAATATGCAATATTTGATATGAACTACAAAAATATAAAAAAAATAAATAATAAAAAATTTCTCTGTATTTTTGGAGGGTATAATTTTTTTTTTTCCTCCAACTGCCATGGTACCGCGCCTGTGTGTTTTAAAAAATTACAGAATGTATTTTTTCACCCATGCTACTTCACTTGAATTTCCACCCAAAGACGGAGTCCCCCCTTGTGGAAGTTGCTGTGAAGTAGAGCTTTGTTCTTCATATCCAGGCAGGCCTTTATTTTTCTGATCTGTCATCTCGTAAGTAATTTTTAAAATACATGGGCCAAAAAATCAGCGTTTTCAGGATTCACTTGAAGTCTACCAAAAGATTCTGAATTTTTGAATCAGGATGCCAAATGCATTTTCAACCAAGTCGAGCCCGACAGTCTATAGTTAAATATTTTCTGGTTTTCATTATCTCGGTGTGCTTCCTGGTAAGGTTTAATAGATTTTCTTTTTAAAAGGAAAGCTTATCTCCTAATATCACGAATGGCAAAATATCATCTGAATTAGGTAATGTTTTTGGTCCCGGGGAAATGAAGATTATTTTTTCCAATGCTTTTCCTAGATTTGATTTTGAAAATATACCTCCATCACTGATTTGCCATAACCTCCAAATCAACAACAATGAATTTATAATTAGCGTCTACAAGTGCCATGAGAACAACAGAGAATGTCTTTTTTTTGTTGTAGAATAAATCCGCTATTTTTGGGGGCCTGATTTGAACGGTTACCGTCAACGCCCCCAGTTGGGAAAAGCCACATTGTCCAGAAGTTTAGCTATTTTTTTTTTCCTCGATCTTCTGTTGGCTCAGGCATTTCTGTTTTTGACAGAACTCTCCAATTTCATCACAAGTGTTTTACCGGTGAAAACAAAAAAAGTGTTTTAAGTTTCAATGTTTTCCAATGTTCATTATCGTTTCCCGGCCCTTTTTTGGTAAGATCAAAGGTAGTATCTGTTCTTATCAGCTTAATATTTATACCCCCCGCATGGGGGGCCAGAAAAACGGGGTTTTTGGAAATGATGGAGGTTAGGGGTTGCTCCACCTCTATCGGGGTTGGCCCGGTATTGCAGTACCGCCGGGATCGGCCCACTTAAAGTAATCTAAAATCAATGAGAAATTTGTTTCAAGAAGGTAGAGAAGCCATGCAAAAAAACAATACGATTTACAATTCAAAACGTATGGCGGGCCATGTTGCCAACCCCTCTTATAAAATGGTAGATGACGTGGAAAAAAATGTAATTTCGAGGAAAAAAAAGGAGATGATAAAAAAAAACTTAAAACGTATTTTAATATTATTTGAATTTTGGGTTTTTTAATAAAAAAAATTTTTTAATAAGCAGAAAGTAAAATTAATATGGACATAAAAAATTTAAAACTAATATATATTTTTTCAAAACTTTAAAATTCCAACTACTAAGGGGTAAGTAGACACTATTTTAAGGTATCTAAATAATAAAATAAGACACTAAAATTATGTATTTTGTATTTATGATTTATTGTAAACTGTACATATTAGAACAGTTATATTTTTTATTTTTAGTTTTTTTTCTTTTTTTGGGCCGGGGCCGCATTCTAAATCACTTTTTCTATCAGTGTCGCTCATATGACTATTTTGCTGCTTTAATCGTAGAAAACTTTAATAGGGTACATATTATTACAATACTTCTTAATACATGAACAGGAAGGAGGAAAAAAATAAAAAAAAACCCAAACACGGTAATTACCCCAAAATGTGCCTAGCCCAGTGGCGAATTGGGGGGGTTTTTGGGGGGTTTAAACCCCCCCCAAATGTGTTTCGATTTACACCTATTTGCCGATTAAGAAATAAAAAAAAAATAAAAACGGCTATGGGGTACCAGGCTACCGCCAGTTACCAGTTATTATTAATATTATTATTATTATTTTTTGAATATGAAATATTCACATAATATTCGTACTTATAATCATATATGTACCTACTCTAGATATTAAACAAAAAAAACGTTGATTAACGGCGCGAGCCGCGGACGCAAGATCACCCTTTTTTTTTGTTTTGTTTTTTCAATTTATCATATCCTCATTTCGATCGAACGATTTCGCACTTTAATGGTTTTCAAACCCGTTAACTATTTTAAGTGTGCTGTACTGTTTGTGTAAATACTGGAAAGTGTGTCCACCGTCCAAAGGTGTCAAATGAGTAAGCGCCCTATAAAGTCACGTAGTTTGTTGGACTTTTTTTTTAACAAAATCTGGGGATGCAGGGAACGGGGAACTGCACTGCTAAAGTTTTACAGAGGCCTGCCCTCAAAACCCCAGTTCTGAGGCTCCTTCCTCTTCAAAACACGGTAATATTATATTTTTTATTAATTAGTACCTACCTACCTTCCTACCTATAAGTAATATTGAGTAAAAAAAAATTATTTTTTATTTTTTAAAAAAGAAGAATCCATTTGCCAGTCCAAGTAGTACAACAACTATTTTAGGGGGCGGATTCTAGCTCTGGCTGTTCAAAATACAGTAAGTTTCCATAGATTAAATTTCCAAACTCCTATACCCATCATTCTATTTCAGTTTTTCCTATTCCCATCAACCTATATCATACTATTACCCCAGAATATAAAATAGGTATAAAATATCTAATATGTAATTTTAATATATCGGTAAAAATACGCATAGGCAACCATATATACTTTAACATTGCATTGAATCCATAATACACGTCATCAAATTTATCAGCTATTGAGATAGGAGAGGAGTATGCGTTTTTTATTTTAAAATAAATGTTTTATTATTTTATGATTGTTACGTACGTTTTTATTTGTAGATTCTACTTCTCCGTCTACCACTACATTTGATGACTGCGGGGAGAACTTAAGCTCTGGGGGGGCTAACGCTAGCTTCAATATCGACCCATTTGATATAGGAAACTTCCTAAACATCGAAACTATGACAAACGAGAACAAAATTGACGTTTTTGATAAGCTTTGGACTCCAAATGAATGCCATGTATTTCCTTCGTCGGGCAAAAGAAATTTACGTTTCCAGTTTAGTTGGTTGAAAAAATTCAAATGGCTAAGTTATTCTAAACAACTTGACGGAGCCTTTTGCAAATACTGCGTTTTTTTCCATCAGAAAACAAATGTAGGTTTTGGTGTACATCAGACTTTTGGACAATTATGTAAAAAAGAATTTAGTAATTGGAAAAAGGCCCTTGAATATTTTTCTGATCATCAGTTAAATAAATATCATCAAAACAATGTTGAAAATGCAGATATCATCAGAAAAATTATTAAAGGTCGACAAGATCCAGTTAACTTCCAATTAAACAAAGAAGCTAGGCAACAGGCTTTAGAAAATAGAAAAAAATTAATCCCAATAATCGAAACAGTTATTTTTTGTGGAAAACAAGGACTTGCGCTTAGAGGTCATAGAGATGGAGGAAGAGTTACTGTTACTATTAAAAGCTCGGTGGACAAAAACGAAGGGAATTTTCGAGAGTTACTTAGATATAGGAGTAATTTTGATGAAATGCTTCGAGACTTTTTAGAAACTAGCAATAAAAGAGCGTTATATACAAGTTGGAGAGTGCAAAATGAAATTATTAATATTTGCAATGATTTAATTCTTCAAAACTGATCGATAAAATAAATAAATCTTCGTTCTTTTCAGTACTAGTCGATGAAACTACGGACATTAGTACTATCGAACAAATGTCAATTTGTGTCCGTTGTCTTTCTGATGATAATTGCATTCAAGAGCTGTTTCTCCAGTTTGTGCCTTTGGAGGATGTTACGGGAAAAGGGATTGCAGATAGCATTTTAAAAAAATTAGGCGAAATGAACCTGGACTTAAATAAACTGCGAGGACAAGGATATGATGGAGCGGCAACAATGAGCGGAAAATTTAACGGGGTCCAAGCTCACGTTTCAAAATTGTATCCCTCGGCACTTTACGTGCACTGTGCCGCACATTCTCTAAATCTTGCTGTTTCTAATTCTTGTGAGATTCCCGCAATTCGTAACTGTTTAGGAACAATTGGAAAAATGTACGATTTCTTTAAGACAGGCCGTGCTGCAACAGAGTTTAGAGGAAGCTGACATTAGATCTGGTCATGAAAAATTAAAAAGACTATGTGCCACAAGATGGATCGAACGCTATAATTCCGTAGCTGTATTTATCGAATTATATGATGGTATTGTACTCGCATTAGAAACTATAAGTGAATGGAGTGAGAAAGAATCTGCTTCTGCTGCAAACCAACTTGCTTACGGAATCAAAAACGGGGATTTTATAATTTCCTTGCTCGTTATACAAAAGATATTCTGTTTTAGCAACATCTTATGTAAATTCCTACAACGCACTAATATAGACTTAAAAAAATGGCCATGATAGCTGAAGATACAATAGCTGAAATTAATTTGCTAAGAGTAAATGCAGAAGAAGAATTTAAAATTTTGTTGCTAGAGCTAAAGAAACAGCAGATAAAAATGATTTTACTTTAAGCAAACCTCGCGTGAATAAACGACAAACCATGAGGTGTAATATAGAGTGTAATTCAGTAGAAGAATATTATAGAATATCAATATATGTCCCTTTTCTAGACTCGTTTATAACAAATCTGCAAGACCGTTTTTCAAAGCATAAGTCTATTTTAGCAGGTTTCCAGTGTTTGTTTCCTAACAACCCCAACGAAATTTCTGAATTGACCATAAAGGAATTTACTGATCTAATCTCTTTCTACAAAAATGACTTATTGGGAACAAATGAAGAATTATTGGCCGAATTAAGATTTTGGTATAGGAAGCTTGCTAGAAGTGATGCTAATGAAAAGCCTAGCGATGGCCCGAGTGCTGTGTCATACTGCGATGATTCACTTCCCAACATAAAAATTCTTTTAAAAATATTATGTGTTTTACCTGTGACAACGGCAGAGAATGAACGATCGTTTTCGACGCTTAAAAGACTTAAGACTTACCTTTAGAAATACTTTATCAGAAAATCGGTTAAATGGATTGACACTATTACATGTTTATCGAAATGAAACGCCAGAAGTGAACAGTGTAATTAATAAATTTTCCGAGAAATCTCGTAAATTAAACTTGAATATATAGGGTTAGGAACAAAATTTGTAACAAGTATCCCACTGTTTATACTTATATTTGTTTGTAAATAAAATGTGTATTTCTTTTTTTTTTCCCAAATTTATTGTGTTAATCTAGAATGATTTTTTGAAAGTAGATCTTAAAATCTATAAAAATATCTAAATTGCATATTATGTAATATTCTTCCTATTTTCTTAAATATAAATATTTTACTTTCAAGGAACTCCACAAATTTTGCTTTTTTTTTTTAACGATTTTAATGACTTCTGGGCAGAAATTGGGCGTGGCCAACCGAAACTGGGAGCTGGGCAGAGGCGTCCCGTATTTTAAGTGGCCCTCTTACAATTTTGTTCTGGGTACGCCAGCGTTTTAACCCCCCGAAAAGGAAACCTGTGTGCGCCACTGGCCTAGCCAAGCCAATTATTATAAAATAAAATACCTATATTGCTCCAATCGGCAACAAATGTTCGACTATTAAATCACCTAAAAAGGGGAAAGAATAAAATTTTAACGGTTTATAGATATTTATGATGTTTCTGAAGAGAAAAGTGCAAACTACATTATTTTTAAAATTATTTTTATTTTTTTTTTAGTCATGACTAAAAATCGGTAGATTTCATTCCTGGATCGGTAGATCGGTAGATGTTCTCAAAAATCGGTAGTTCTACCGATAAAGCGGTAGGGTTGGCAACTCTGTGGCGGGCCATTTAAAGAAGTGAGGTAAATTTAATTTTATGCTTAATAAAACGTATACGTCACTGACAATGTTAACCAAATATGAAAGAAAAAAATTATTTTACTACTTACTTCATATAGGAAGATGGTATTAATTTTAATAAAAATGAAACGGTCTGTCTATCTCTAAAAAATATTTAGTATACTGTTACAGACTTTAGTTAAGTGTTTAGTTATTAGAAATATAAAAGGTTAGAATTATTTTATTTAGGTTAATAATTTATTTAAAATAGGTTACCTTAGTTTTTCCCTTTTTCGACGGTCATTGCGGATTATCCTAAGGGCGCTGGAGACATCCTTTTTACACTTTCTTACGTCCTGTGGTAAAATAATCCTTCCAGCTAATTCTAGACTTTTCCATTCTTTTCCACTTTACTATAAAAAGCGCGAGGAAAGTCCGCACGAGACAGTTTAGTTTTGCATTTCACAGAGATAAGAAGTTGACAGATAGTTAAAGGTTAAACAGTTGTCACAATAACGTTACGTTGAATTTTTGTTACCATAGAAACGTTTGTGAACCAGATTTGCAATAAAAAGGTGTTAAACCAGGATACGTGTTTTTATACGAGGTGTCACGGAACAATACTTTACAAAAACATAATTTGTACAGGGTGGTGCGATTTCGACTGTTTTAACAGGAAACTCGTATTTTCTGACCAGATAGAAAAAAATTGACATAGGTGTCTTGAGCTCGATTTTCGAAATTAGATGAATGGTGAAAACCGCATCCCGAAATCTCTATCGGTATCCGAGATATAGGGCGTTTTTCATTTTTTGGCCATTTTGAAAAAAATTCGTAAGTCCGTCATTTTTGAAAACTTCCCAAAACGGTGTAAACATTCTTAAGGCACTTTTTTGAGTGAAATCCATTGGACTGCTCAGATTTTTAAAATTATTTCTAGTTTCGTTGAAAATATATAAAGCTTGGTTTTTTTAAATATAAATCATAGTTGGCCATGATCTCAAAAAATTGCTTATTTTTTGCTCTTTCCAATGATATATTATTATTCATACTTATCTTTGAAATTGAGCGAGATATTTCAGTTTTTTAATTTTTGCTATATAGTAGGCCATGGAAAAAAATCGGCACTTGTCAAAGTCAGGTAAATAATTTATCATTTCTATCAGTAACTGATTGGAACTCTGTTTTATTTGAGAGGCTTGCAAAAATGTATGAAAATTACGAAAAAGTTGACATGTTAAAGTGCTATTTCCTGTCTGGTGAAAATTTTGAGGCCGCAAGTGAATTATATTTGAATAGATTTCCTGAACGTCGTCATCCAGATAAAAGACTCTTTCAAGTTCTGAAATCAAATTTAACAAATTACGGAAGTTTCAAGAAGCCGAGGCCAAGAACGTTAAAGTGAAATTCAGGAACTAAATATATTAGGTGAGGTTTTAGACCATCCTAACACGTCTCATCGATCGGTAGCTGAGGTAACAGGTGTTGAGAAAACTAAACTTTTAAAAACCCTTAAAAAGCACAAATTTAAACCGTACAGAGTAAGAAAAGTTCATCATCTTTAGAATGGGGAGTTCCAAAGCAGAGTTGTCAAAGTACTCTTAAATAGTACTTCAAGTACAAGTACCAAGTTTTTGATTTTTTAAAAATTGCTTCAAGTACAAGGTCCAAGTATTCATTAAAATGTACTTGCATTTTCAAGTAAATTGAAAAAGTACTTGAAGTACCACACAAGTATTTTACTTGATGTAAATCAAAGTACTTGAATTAAAACAAAGTACTTGAAGTAAACCAAAGTACTTGAAGTAAACCAAAGTACTTGAAGTACATTAAAGTACTTGAAGTAATTAAAAGTACTTCAAGTAAAACAAATTATACTTTAGTAGTATTTTTGTAAGGAAGTAAGAGGGTTTATCCCTCAAAACGGGCTTTTCCAACAACTCCTAAAAGCTTTAAGGACTGAACCCTACGTCATTGGAAAGAAGGCCAGTCGGTAAAAACTATAGTTAGGAGAACAAGTAGGGTTGGTAAGTGTCCCGTTTTAAGTCGGGATCTTATGCATCGGATGTCTGAAATAATGTAAAATTTCGTATGTAAATTTATGGCAACAGGCCTACAATGCTATACTCGGGTGAGCGCTTGGGCCTTAAACTATTATAGAAAATATTGGTTTTTCCCAAAATGGGTTTTTTCCCTGTGGTTGCCAACGGGTTGGCGTTGGCACCCGTTGGCATTCGATACATCTGTCAAAAGCGAGTGTTTTCATATGGGTGCCTACAGCAGGTTGGCACCCAAAACCTATTCTTGGGATACCTTCTACTATTAGGTATCTTTCTTTTTTATTTTCACCAGACCAGAGCACTTATAATTTTTACGTTGACACAAGACCGATTTAAAGAACAAAAAGTCTAATTCTCACCCATATACTATTCTGGGTAAAATTTTCAATACTTTCTATAGAATATGAATTCTTACCGGAAATGTTTCTATGAGAACGTATTTTCCGAGTCGCAGACAGAAACAAGATAGGGCAATAAAATAATCAAAAAATATCTCGTTTTGGG
>JAHBCN010027029.1:0-10251 GCA_019359885.1 Listronotus oregonensis | reverse complement strand
ACAAACAAAACCTTTTGGTTTGATTATTTTTAAAATATTGGGCCCTGCAAAAATTTGATGCAGATCAAAATTAGATACTATTAAAATCTTAAAAAAACATAATAACGGGGGACCAAATTCATCAATCTAAATTAAAAGGTACCAAGAATGTGGGTTTTTTAAAAAAAAAAACCTAGTTTTAAAAACTTATTTAAAAAAGAACATTTAATAAAATAACAATATAATAAATTTAACATCTTTAAAAATATGATGCTAAAAATTTTATTGGGGGCCTTTTAAAAAAGATTTTTTTTCGGCACCTGTAAAAAAAAATTTAAAGAAAAAAGGTTGAAATTATTTTTCCTTCATATAAATCTAAATTTATTTGTTGAGAGCAACCACTAACCAACGACTTTCAGCATCCCTTCTATTTAAAACATTTTTTATAAAAAAGGGAAATTTTTTGACAGTTCGGCATAGATGAATGAATGGATAAAAATGCATTAAGAAAGGGATAAAATTTGAATCAAAAGGAAAATTGATTTAAATTAATGTGGTTTGGCGAGACTTTTTTAAATTCCTAATGACTAGGGAGGATACTGAAAGAACTTCCGTAATTTATACTAAAATTTTTTTGATAAAGAAAAATTATTACAATCTAGTCATTATTTTTAGAAACTAAATATATATACAGGGTGATTCACGTTGAGTTCCTATTGTTTCTAGAACCAAAAACAATTTTTTGAAATTTGGCACAGGTCATAAAAGGTGATGCTACTTTTTAAAAAATTTTTTGGCAAGTGCAGTTAGATCAGCCGAACAATGGCAACATTGTAATTTTAAATAGAATACCCCATTTTTTATTGCATATTCGATTCTACACAAAATTCCGATTTGGTTAACATCTTCCTATCCTAACTAACCTTTTTTTAGAAAATAATTAATTACTTTTTTTTTTTAAAAACATCACCATGTCAAAAAGGTTTAAATTTACGTGCCTAATCGAACTGAATACTAGAATTTTTTTGGGGGTTGACAAGCATGTTTTAAAAAACTACAGGTTTTATAGCAATATATCTTACAGGGGGTCAAAAAAAAGCATTTTTAACAGAATTTTTCTTCGTTGCCATATGAACAAGCAATTGCACAAATGAATTTCAATACAAACAAGCATTTTTAATGAAAAGGCGTCATAGTATTTTTTTTTTTTTTTAATTTAAAAAAAATCCGACAAAAAAAATTATTTAAAATAAGTATTCCATGAGGAGCTACCAGATTCATCCTGGTGCAGCAAATACCGTAAGTTTGAATTTATTACCAGCAAAATCTCAAAAAAAATGAGAATAAAAAAGTCATTTCGAAAACTGGTGTTCCGCAAACGTATTAAATGAGAAGTGTTTTTGGCCTATTTTTGGGGTTTGAAAAAAAAATAAACCTAATACTTTATGGAGTAAATACCATGTTAAAAGTGTCTCAAAGTGAAAAAAAAACCTTTTTTTTAAGTTCATATTTCAAGCTAACACCAAAAAGTGGGTACCGGCCAAAAAATCAAAACTTTCAGCAAAGAAGAAGTTTCCAGATTCATGAAAGAAGACCCGATAATATTTACCTTCTAATAAAAGTTGCTAAATTTTTGGATTAGCCGGTGCTTGTAGGAGAGATGAACTTACAAAAATAATGATTGATGACATACAGGATAATAAAAATTTGATAGTGGTGAAAATTCCTGACAGAAAAATAACACTTCCAGAATCTTTGTTGTGTCCGATGAAACAAATAACGGACTTTATCTCAATTGTACCAAATATGCAAATTTGCGAAAACCAATCCCCACACAGACGTTTTTTTGTCCAGTATAAAAAAGGGGCAGGTACGCAATGTGGGGGAATAAACAATGGAAAAATGCCTTCAGAAATTGCTTTATACCTAAAATTTAAAAAAATCCAGAAGAGTACACTGACATAGTTTTGTCGATCCTCTGCGACTATGTTAGCGGATTCTGGAGAAGGAATTACCAATGTCAAGCGACTTGGGGGCGGGAAATCAACGGCTGTAGCTGAGAGCTACATTGATGAATCCACAAATCAGAAAAAGGATATGTCGAATAAAATATTGCCCATGAACAACCCCCTCCTGAGCTAAGTCAACCTTCATCAAGCCGTACAATAAGCGCTTCCATAAGCCACCCGTTAAATGAAATTACTTTTATTGATATTTTTGTTGTAGTAGTTCTTTCAGATTAAACATAATTTAAAAAATAATCATTGTTTTAAATTTGTTTTATCTGACGCCTAGGAAAAATTTGTTACTAACGCTTGCAAAAGTGACTTTTCCGCACTTGACTTCCCAACTCCCCTCCAACGGCAGTCCCCGGGTCAATTTTTTAAAAAAATTTTTTTGGGGAAAATGCAGCGGTAAGAAAATAAACCAAAAGAATAGCACCTGTAAAATTTTTACATTGTCAAAAATTTCATCTAGAAAAAGTAACTCCTGTCAAGACTAAGTTCTATCAAACATAGACACACAATAAAAACATGTCTGTTAAAAAAATCAAATTTTTAAAATAAAAGAGTATCGATTACAGCGTCTTTCGTAAAGTCTATTTTAGGGAAATTTTTTATTTACAAAATTTAATTAATTGGAGTTTGACATCAGTTTGTGCTTCAAAGCAGACTTTCCAAAAAAGGCACCTAATATCTGTCAAACTGGATATTTTTTTAAATTTTCAAAAAAAGGCACTTTTGGGATTATAAAATAACTTGTAAAAAAGTTTAGTGGAAATTTATGTCCCTGTGCAATGTCTGTGCCACATACTATAATGTTTGTTTTTCATATTTTTTCCAAGTAAAAAACTTAAAAAAAGTATTTATTTACTCCATATTGGGTAGTTTTTCAAAATATTTCCCCAAAAGTTTTGTATAAAAATTTTTGGCTTGTCACTTCGTTTTTTTTAAAATATCAAATTTCAACCAAATAAAAGTTAACATGAATGATACAAAATTAAAAATACTTTTACTTTACAAATAGTCCCTTTTTACGTGCTTTTTGGGCCAAATGGGAAAAAAAATTTCTTTTCCTAACGCTATAGAAGGAATAAAAACCCTTTCCTGATGAACGCTTTTTAAAATTTCTTTATGGCTATTGAGTTAAAAAAACAGAAATTGCAAAATCTTTACGCAGCCGAATACATTTTAAAATGCTGACAAAAAATTTAAATTTTTTTCCAAAATTTTTGTTAATAATGTTTAACAAAAGTAAAGAAAAATAACAAATAGTGTTAGTCAGTTTGACTTATTAAAAAACACCAAAATAGGGTTTTTTTGGGAAACCAATCCGGGTTTTTTTTTTTTTAAATTTTTTCCAAAAATATTTTTTCAGTATTGTTTTAAAGTAAATAAAATTTGTTTGTCTTCATGTAATATAAGGTATTTTTTATTAATATATATTTTTTTTAAATTTTTTTTGTTTTTTTTTCCTAAAACAAAAAAATAAAAAGACGTATTATTTTGAAAAAACTACTGGGCGGTCGCAGGTCCGGTCTGGGAGTATTTTGTCTGAAAACTTCCAGAATGTGTGACCCCATTTTTAACGGGAAATGAAATTTCAGAAATAGTTTGTAAAATGCATTTAAAAAAAACCGGGCCCTCGATGAATGATTCATAACTAAATGAATAAAACGTAAAATAAATACAGTATAATCAGGTTTTTTTTAAATTAAATTAAAAAAATAATATATATATATATATATATATATATATATATATAAAATATATATTTTATATATATATATATATAATAAATATTATATAAAAAATATATATATATATATATATATATATATATATATATATATATATATATATATATATAAAATATATATATATAAAATAATTTAAAATTTAAAATTAAATAAAAAATTTAAAAAATTTTAAAAAAAATAAAAATTTTAAAAATATTAAAATAAAAATTTTTAAAAATATAAATTTTTTTTTTTTTTTAACATAGTTTGTGCTTCAAAGCAGACTTGGTCACAAAAATGGATATTTTTTAAAAAAATGTGTCAAAAAATGGCACTTTTTGGGGGATTATAAAAAAACTTGTAAAAAAAGTTTAGTGGAAATTTATGTCCATATACAATGTCTGAGCCACATACTATAATGTTGGTTTTTCACTATTTTTGCCAAGATAAAAGCTTTAAAAATTTACTTTATTTACTCCATATTGGGTAGTTTGTTAGCAAAATACTTTCCAATAGTATATGTATAAGAATTTTTGGCTTCGTTACTTCGTTTTTTGAAAATATCAAATTTATAACCAAATAAATGTTAACATGAATGATACAAAATTAAAAGTACTTTTACTCTTTTACCTTTGACGTGCTTTGGACCAAATGGAAAAAATTATTTCTTTTCCTAACGCTCTAGAAGGAATAAAACCTTCCTGATGAACGCTTTTTAAAATTTCTTTATGGCTATTAAGTTAAAAACAGAAATTGCAAAATCTTGACGCAGCCGTAATACATTTTGAAGTGCTGACAAAAAATTTAATTTTAATGTTTCCCAAAATCTTTTTATTAATAATGTTTAACAAAAGTAAAGAAAAATAACAAATAGTGTTAGTCAGTTTGACTTATTAAAAAACACCAAACAGTACGTGTTTTTGGCGAACCAATACCGGTTTTTTTTTAACGGTTTTTCCAAAAAATATTTTTTTACAGTATTGTTTTAAAGTAAATAACAATTGTTTGTCTTCATGTAATAGTAAGGTATTATTCATTAATATATATTTTTTTGAAACTTCTTTGTTGCTTTTTTCCTAATAATACAAAAAAGTAATCAAAGACGTATTATTTTGAAAAATCTACTGGGCGGGTCGCAGGTCCGGTCTGCGCAGTATTTCGTCTGAAAACTTCCAGAATGTGTGACCCCATTTTTAACGGGAAATGTGAAATTACAGAGCAATAGTTTGTAAAATGCATTTAAAAAAAATCCTGGACCTTCGATGAATGATTCATAACTAAATGAATAAAACGTAAAATAAATACAGTATAATCAGGTTTTAAATTAAATGAAAAGATAATAAATATATATACATACATGTAAATATATATTTTTTACTTTTAATTTTTATAGATCACTTCGGTTTTATGATTTTTCATTGCGATCGGTCACAATCTGTAATGTAAAACCCCTTTTCAAAGTGTTATAAATATTTTTTGTGACTTGAATTTCCTTGTCAGCATCGTCCTTGAAACCAAAATTTCTACAAAATTGTTACATATTTTTTACTATCGGCGTAACGGCTAACCTTACAGCAAAAAAATCAAATACCAATTTGTAGGAAATTAAATTTCCCACAAAAAATGTCTCTTTCATATTTTGCTAAAGTGCGTAGTTTACAAGATAAATTTACATTCTACATATCGTTTTTCGTCCTGGTGCATCATTTTTAGGTCGAGTTTGGTCCAAATTTTATTTTTTAAATAAATAATTTTTCTTCTAGGGTGCAGGGATCATCCTAAAATCATTCCACATGCTTTACTTACGACTTCTTTTAGAAAAATACAAATTCAATTTTATATTTTTAAACTCTAAAATAAACTGTAAATAAATAAAACAAAAAATTTTAAAAGAAATGTGTCGTAGTGTTTTGCATCGTTAAATTTTGTGCAACCTCTCACGGACATTAATGAAGACCCTGTATGTTTATCAAAACATTTCCAGCAAGAAAACAAAAAAAAAATAAATAATGTCCTCTAAAAAACATGAATATGGTACATCACAAAACTCATTTTCCCCACACTCCAATGTTGCATGTACATTTTATGTCCCATTACATGGCATTCAAACAATGAAACTAAAACGAACCATTACGGATAAAATCTAATTACCTTGTGTGAAAAACACATTAAGCTGTATATTTTTATTTTTGTGCAAGAGTTTTTAATGGGAAAATTAGATTACGGGTACATTTTTTATAATGTTTGGTCTAGCTAAAGTGACAGCGGAACTTTTACGTATATGCATTTTCGGCTATAATTGATAATGGAAAAGCTAAAAACAATTTTGAGGTCTAATTCGACAACCAACGTATTAAAAATTATTTTGTATTTTATTAATGTATTGAAATCTTTTATGCTTTAATATTAAAAATTGGTCAAAATTATTTCATAAAAAGCAAACTTTATTCTTTTTTGTATTCATTCTAGGTTAAAGAAGTGAGTGGCAGCAACCCGATCTCCCCTGCACAGTTGGAGACATCATCTGGTAAACGGATGGTTCCAAAACCAAGCCGGGAACTGAAGCGGCGTGACAATGAGGAATTCAAATTTCCATTTCACTAGGGAAAACACAGTGCTGTATTTCAAACAGAAATATATGCTTTACTGCACTGTGCAGAAAAAAAACAGGAGGGCTTATAAAAACAAACAGATCTGCATAAAAACAGACAGCCAGACGTCACTAAGAGCACTTGAAACCTCAAGGTAACGTCCAAACTGACAGGAAATGCCAAAAAGAACTGGAAGTACTGGGAGAACGCAACATGGTAACTCTCCCGTGGTTACCAGGACATGTCGGGAATAAAAGACAGGAACGGGAGAGCTGGTAAGACAGGGATCATCCACACCATCTTTGGACCAGAACCTGCCCTTAAAATGACCAAAACCATAGCACGAGGACAAACCAGGGAATGGATTTGAAACAAATACGAGGAATACTGGGGGAGCCCCGGGTAAAAAAACCAAAAACAAAGGAAAAACTCTCAAAAAAAGGGGAAAAATAAATATCAACCAACCAAGGTCTTGGGGTTAAATTACAGACCTTTTTTAAAAAAGGAAAAACCAAGGCATATTTTGGGAAAAAATATATAAAAAGGGGGATAAATTTTGGGAAAAATAAGGGCTTATGGGGGTGGCCAAAAAAAAGCTGCGCTCCTTCGGTAGTAAATCTAAACGGCTCCCAGGGGGAGGAAAAAAGAAGAAGGTTAAAGTTTTTTAAGCAATGCTTCTTTTTTAGCAAATGTAAAAAAATAACAAGTTTTAAACACAGTCTCTAAATAAAAAAATTGGAAAATTTTTATTGGCACCTTCAAAAAAAAATTTAAATTTTTTTTGCGGAAAAACCTTTTTAAAAAACTATGTTTGATGTATTATCTCAAAAAAAGGGTTCAGTCTTGCATATGTTAAGTAATTAAAATTTAAAAAAAAAAGAAAAAACCATTTTTCTATCTTACCTTATGTTTTTTTAATATTGGTCTTAGAAAATATTGTAGAAGGAAAAAAATTTATTAAAATTTTCCAAAAAGGGTTATTAAAAGCAAAACTGTATTAGTTTTTGGGGGCCCAAAAAAAAAAACCTGGGTCAGTTTGACCCCCATCAGGCCCGGGTCAAACGCTTTTAAAAATCAAATCTGCAAATTACCCCCCAAAAAAATTAAAGGTTTTAAAGACTTGGCCATGATAAAATTTTTTATTTCTGGGGGGTTAATCCCAATCCGGGGCAGTTTGATCATATATTAAAGGGGAAAAAGGGGGTTTCAAGGTCAAAACTGCAAAACTAATGAACCCAAAAAATTTTAAGGGGTGTATATTATGTTCTTGTGGCTAGTACAAGGGAAATTTAAAAAAAATTAAAATTTGGCTATAAATTTTCTTTTTACCATGACCGATGGGGTCAAAGACCACGGGTTCATATTCACTACCTAAAAACATATTTACCTTTTTTGGGGGGTTTATCAATTTTTTGGGAAAGACCTTGAAATGCCTTGCCCTTTTAAAACCCCCCCGATGGGGTAAACTGACCCCGGGGGTTTGCGACCCCAAAAAAAAGATACCATTTCAAAAATTTAAAATTTAGGTCCGGAAGGGGTTTTTTAGGTCAAATCTGCAAAATTTTTCGCAAAAAAATTTAAATTTCTTTTTAGGTCCCCGAATCCGTGGTCAGTTGACTCCATCAAATTTTGGGTTTCGATTTTTCCTTAAAAGCCCTTGACCCTAATTGAAAAAAGGGCAAAAGGATTCGGATTCAACCCAAAAAAAAAAACAAAACCTTTTGGCTTTCCGCCCCTTTACTTTTTTTTGGGACTTTAATACTTTTTATTAACTTAGCTGAGCAAATGTATATTTTATCAAAAACAAGTGTAGTTTAAAAAGGGGTTTTTTTTAAGGGGCTGGTTTGTAGTTTAAACATTTTTAATTTTTTCCAGCACCCATAAAACCACCCCTTTAAAATCCATATTCTCGCACCTTTTTTTATTTTTTATTATTTTGACCATGCATCAATTTTAAACCGCTCTGCCCGGACGATTAAAAAAAATTTTTAAAAACAGAAGCCGGAAAAAAAAATCAAATTAAAAATTAAAAAACCCGTTACGAAAAAAAGAAAAAGCTTTTTGGATATTGATTTAAAAGGGTCTAAAGATTGAATGTTTTACAAAGATAAACTTTTTTTTAAATTTAAACCGGCTGAAAAATGCACTTTGTAAAGAAAAATGCACATAATACGTATTATTACGTGGTGTAATTTTCTTAAAAAACAGTTTATGGGATTTTCTTTTAAAAAAATGTCTATGTTTTTTTTTTTTTTTTTTTTAAAAACCAAAAATTATTTATAAAATTAAAGCATGGTTAAAATCTGATCGAAAAGGACCCCGCACAACCTTTGGAAAAAAGGGTTTTAATTTTTTTTAAATTTTGCTGATAGCTGATAGTTATTAATGCGCTGATCAATCTCCTGGGCACAAACCCAAAACCCCCCAACCCCCTCAAATCACCAAGGGTGCATTTAACTAAATATTGATCATTTGCCTTCCAAAAAATTTTTAAATACTGCAGTCAAACCCCCCCTCACTAGACTTAAGCTTCTTCCCCCAAACATTTAACTACGCCACTTCCCCTTTTTTAAACTTCCCACCACCGATCAAAACCTGCTTTTTAATTTTTTATTTACGGTTGTAAATCCCTTGACGTAATTTTCCCAAAACCACCACCTAAGCAACAACCCAAACCCCAACAATAGAACCTCCATTATTCCCCCAACCCCCACATACGAAAGCCTGACTTGTAATACCCAGCTTAGGGGTTTAAAACCCTTTTTATCAAATTTTAGGGAGGCAAGCTAAGCTACTCCCCAAATAACCTTACCCCAACAAAAACCCCCTTAAAAAGGGGGCAATCACAGGGGGGTTTTTGGACAGCGTGGGTGGGGGGGGGAAAAAAACTTTGGGGGATCGTTCGCGGGCCCGTCGAATGGAATTCATAATTAAACGGTTTCACAACCATAAGCGGAAAAAATTACATGATAGGTTTGTGGGGGGGAAAAGGAAGGGGGGGGGGGGGTTCCCCCTTTTTTGGGGGAAGGGTAGGGTTGTGGGATTTGTGTGGTGACATTTTTCCCAAAATTTTTTAAAAAGTTATTTTTAACACCCTTTTTGTTATTTCAAAGCAATTTTAAAAAACCCAATTTCCGGGGTTTTTTTAAAACGGGCCTTTATATCAAAGTTTTAAAAGTGTTTAAAACAAATTTAATATACAATTAATTTTCTGATGCCCATTTCAATTTATTTTTTTTCCTTAATTAAAAATTAGTCCATTAAACATTTGCCCCACTCTGTATATGTCTATAAAATTGCTTGGTTTTTTCCCCCCCTAAAATCCATAAAACACAATGATAAAAAGACCATAAACTGAAAACAACACTTTTTCAAAAAAGGGCGTGACTTTGAATGTTAATAAACTTTCGTTGACATTTCCGATTTTTTTGACTATTTGATTTTTAGTATAATACGTTTAAATTTTCCCGCGGGGAAAAAAGGAAAACTATAATCATTACAGGGTATTAAGATATTTAAAAAAATGTAGTTTTTTTTAAATTTTTTTTTAAAATCCGTAATTATTTGACAAAAAAATATTTTGTCAAAGTCAGTTAAATACGAAATATTACCCGTTATTAAAAAAAAAAAACCCCAGGGCCACAAATTTCCAATAAATAAAAATAAATTATCTTTTTAAGCATTTATTAGAAAATCAAACATACTTACACAATATACTTTAAAAAAAAATTTTTTTTAAAGTAAAACGTAAATTTTCAAACTGCCGGAAAATTCCACATTTCCATACCCCACCGCAGTTCCGTTTCTTGGTAATACTTTTCCCAAATACAAAAAGATTAGCCAATTTGAGCTTTCACTATCACCCCCGTACCCTCTCTCCGAAGAACTTTCCGCCCCAACCTATTAACTTGGAATACCTCCCGTCAGAATAATTGTTGCCGC
>JAHBCN010027028.1:0-10289 GCA_019359885.1 Listronotus oregonensis | reverse complement strand
TTAAGTTTAAGTCATTAAAATTTTTTCGAGATGTCTCTGTCGTCTCGCCTCGGGGCTTGTCTCGAAGGATTTTATCTCGTCTCGTCTCGTCTCGAAATTGGGAGACAAATGCTCTCGAGACCAGACAAAATGGCTTCGAGACGAGACGAGACGTCTCATATCTCGTGTCTCGCGGCAACCCTACCTTTAATACTACCCCTTTAGAGGAAAAGTTTTCTAAAATCCTTTCTTAGCGGACATCATCAACTTATAATCTACCTTAGTGCCAAATTTCATCTTCATATGTCAAGTAGTTTTCTAGATTTCATGATTAGTCAGTGTATATATTAATAAATGAATGAATGAATAAGCAAGTGACCTTTTGCTTTATTATTAATAAATTTTATTTAAAAAATAAAACACCTTATTTTAACAACGTAATCAATAAAAAAAATGTAGAATATTCAGCCTTACTATAAGGTTAAAGTTAAAGCCATCTGCTTGCTTTCGGTACTGTACTTTCTTAAGACTGAAAACGTACCAACGTAGATTTCTGACGACGGTCAGGGCCTTGACTGATTTTAGTTATACCTCATCTTAAATACAATGTTATGAATGTAGATAAAAGAATCTGGTGGTTGTGCGGAAAGTGTTTTTTGCATGCCCATAAAAATAATAAGAAAAACTGGATTTTTTTTGATTTCCACGCTAATATTATCTATTTTAAAGCAAAATTCTGCAAATTAAATTTGATCAAAAACAAAGATTAAAAAAAAAGATCCATCATCTTTTGTCAGTTCCTTTATTATTTTTTAATAATGCACAAATATATTAAATAAGACCAAAAGTTTAGTGTTTTTCCGAAATATCAAAAATGTTATAAAAAATTTATAAAAGAGTTTAAACTTTCTTCTGGTTTAAAATTAAATATTATGGATATAATTAAAAATAATATGGATTATAGATTCTTGACTCCGAATTCCCCAAAAACGAAATACTATTTAAAAAATCCGAATTATTTGCCTTTCTTTTACAGCCTCTATAAGTCCGGACACCACAGTTAGCCATTTGGATTGTAATGTAATTACATCTCTTACTTTCTTTCCTTAAAGCAACATCCTTATATAACCGTAAACTCACTCTGAAATTACCTTATACCGCTCGAGAGATATAGCACTAACAAACAGACCGATAAAGCGACAGACATACCGACAGACAGACAGCAATGGAAACTATGTTAAATTAATGTGTCTCAAAATCTGCATAATATACTTCCACCCACAATTAACCAATTTACTTAGTTTTTGACGGAGGTGTCCTAACGAGCCAATTTCAAATCATATTCTAAAAATAAAGTTTGTTTTATAGCAATTTATATTGTCTTAGACATTTACCAATTCTGATAACAGCAGTTTATTTATTAACTATTTAGGAACTGTTTCGGCTTTTTGTGCATGTTTTGGGTGGATTTGAAGGCTAAAACAATTTAAACTTTTCTTAAGTGACATCATAATATTTAAATGGTTCATTGAATAGGTAGGCCTTATAAAGCTTGAATGAAATGTGTTTAATGGTATTATCAAAGTTCACAAAATTGAAATATAAGTTGGTTCACTTGTTGTCAGCACTATTAATGAATATGGAACATTTATGGCTTGACGACTGGCCTGTTTGCTAATATACTCTGGGTTTGCACAAAGCAGCAAAGGTAAAATATTTAAATATGTACAGAGTCATCCAACCGTAACGGGTAGTAATCTTCTAAAATGGTCATCTTGTGTATTTTTTTTACGTAAATTCTGAAGAACACTTTAGAAAACTATTTAAATTGAAACAAAAGAGTTACAACATAAATTATCATTTTTTTAATGGACACCGTATTAATTGGTTTGTTTTTGAAAGCTCCTCTTTTTTTTTTTTTTTTTTGATACGTTTGGATAAAAAATATTTAGTGCTTATTTTTAGTAACAACATATTCAATTTAACAAATATGAGAATTTGCGAGTTAAAGTAGAAAATATAAAAGTAACAATATCTAAATTCTGAAAAACCAAAACACAAAAAGTCAATATTTTGTCAAAATTAAGCTTTTATTACACGTATTGGTAAAAGTGAAACATATTTAATAATAAAAATATTAATAACGTTCTGATTTGCAATATGCCTCTAGACTTTGATAGAATATTTACTTTTAGTGTTTTGGCTTACGGGTATTTAGGTACTGCAACTTTTCATTTTTTTTATTTAAATCGCAATTTTCTCATATAAATTAGATTAGTTCTGTTGGTACCAAAAATACATATAAAAATTATTTTTTACAAAAATATTAAAAAACCGCCTTTAGAAACAAACCAATAAATAAAGAGCCCAAACAGAAAAAAATAATTTAAAGTCTAAAAGACGTTTTATTTTGGCCTAATAATTAAAGTTTATTTAATTTCTTATTCACCATGAATGTCAATTTGGCTGTCACGGGTGCCTGTTTTTCTTTAGTTTTTAAAATATTTGGATCATATTAAGTTTCTAAAGTAGCATTTTTAAAATGAGGTTAATTTTATTTATATTTATTTTTTGACTTAACAAAATCCTGTTGGCGCTACTGGTCATGGGCATACTTGGAAATGCCTCTTTTAGAAAGTAAAAACTAAAAAAATAATTTATGTTACTTCTAAAAGAATTTAGTTTAGTATAAGTGCTAGTTGAGTAAATTTTAGGATTGTATCAAATGGTAATGTTGATGATGTTGATACGCAAACGTAAGAGGTATAGATTTTACAAATATTATATGTTTTTTAGAATACTAACTGTTATTAATTAATTATTTTAAACTAGAAATTACCAGGTTTTTCTTAAACAATAATTTAATTTCTAAACTTAAAACTCTTGTTGCCAAAAAATAAAAGGTGTTCAAATAAAAAAAAATATGGATTGCAATTATCATTTTTTATTGCTTTGAATATCTGAGGCACGAAACAAATCTACCTGTCTAAAATTTTAAATTATACATTAATTGCCTCAAGGTCAGCTAAAAGTCTAGGCTAAAGTATTAGGTAACACAAACAAAAATAAACAACAAAGAGTACAATGAACAATCACCCATGATAATGTGGTTCACACATCATTTTTTTGAAATTCAGGTGGGTAGAGTAAAAAAATAATTGCCAAATACCTATAGAGTGTGTAACAAAACAAGAAAAAAAATGGAAAATTTCGAAAACTGATTATTTGAATTTAACAATATTGAGTATAAAAATATAATAGGATAAAAACTGATAGGTGATAATAGAAAAAAATAATCAGTTGTTGCCTGGTTGTAATAAAGCTTAAATAATTTGGAATAAAATAAAGTTTAGAAATGTTGAGTCAACACAGAAGCCTTTATTACTCAAATCCTTTGAATAAAACAAAATTGTTGTTAGACCATTAGATTTAATGTAAATAAGTGATATTTAATAAAAGTTGCATCTGCAATATATACATAAATATAAGGGTCTTTTTATCTACCAATTTCACCCAAGTATATAGTATGTCAGCATGTCAGTTTTTGGTGTTCTTGTTTTCTGTTTTATAGGTTAAAATTTCTAAAGCATAATTGTTGAAATCTATACAAATTCTTGCTATTTAGATTTGTATAAAAGACTTGTATTTTTCAGAAATTTTTCTAGTACATAATATTTCTGCATTGGTATATCAAAAGATACGTCCAGATTGTACACTATTGAGTACTTTAAGCAAGGGTTCTGACGTAACAGTTTCGCTAAAACATCTTAGCTGATTCAGCGATAATGAAAATAAAAGTGAACGATGTTGTTCAAACGTTTTATTTGTACTAAATAGATTTTAAAGCATTTTGGCTGATTCGGTTATACTTAAAACGAAAATGGAGAATAGTTGTTCAGACATTTTATTTTAAAAAATCCTTTTCAGTTTCCTGTTTTGGTCTTTGTAGAAACATTAAATGGATTTTTAAAATGCTTACTAAGAAAAAAATGCGTCCTGTTATACGCGAAGTATGTTTTCAGTTAGCAAATGACTTACAAAAGATAAATGGAATTTAGGCTTTGAAATAATCATACTATTCGAGCATATACCTACTAGAGGCCTCCTTGCCACATAGCTGTGTACACAATGTGCGTGAGAGAAAAAGAAGATAAGAGTACAACGTTTCTCTCTTGCTCCGCGTGCTTATTGGTCAGCTCACAGGGCGCGCTATATAGCCTTCTCTACCGACTACTTGGGAACGTGAAACGAGATAGAAAGGTTATACTGCTATTATTTTTTCTCTCTCGCACACTTATTCGCACGGCCAAGCAACAAAGCTTTCTCTAGAAGGTGTATGTTTGAAGTTTAAAATCAATTATTACCGCTGTTAATACCGCAGAATGTTCGGTAGTTTGCCGAAATTTAATTATATTGTTAAATCAAAAAAAAAAAAAAAAAAAGAAAAAAGAAACGTCGAAGATGATGAATGAAACATTGGATATTAATTCGGAACAAATCAGGCGCTAGTGAACATATATTAAATCAATTGGATTTGGAAAACACAAAAACCTACAAAAATCATTGAAAAATGAATTTAAAAAATTTAAAATTAATTTATAAAATATCGGTATTTTCATCCCTCCAACCAAAAACCATCTTCACGTGTGAATATACTTAAAATTATGTAAATAATAACCTGCAAAGATAACTTAAAGCTCACAAATAATGACAATCTGTTTTTACACTTCAATTTACATTCAGTCTTTAATAAAAAATCCAAAATGAACAAAAAATTACAGCTACTTTTCATTTTAACTGTAAACGCAAATTTACTGATTATTTATACTAAATAGATGTTCTCGCGTTTACTATTTCTTTAGAATCACTGAATCAGTCAAAATGTTCAGCAAAACTGACACGTAAGAATCTGCCTTAAGGAAGTAAGTGAGTTCATTCCTTTACTTACCCGACAGTATGAGTCAATAGTGTGACAAAGTCTAGTCTTTAAAGTACCATCTAAAATCCGTCCAAAGCAAAAAAAATCATTGTTTGTGCTCTAATGCCAAATTTGTTCTTATAGGTCTTTTAAAAAAATATGATCTACATACCAAAATGCTTTTTATGGTTCGCCTAAAGGTTTGTGGTTAGTTGTGGTTAGTTGTGGTTTGTGCATTGTTTATAAGATATATCTACAAACTATTTATTTCAAATATAGCTGCTACCTGATTTTAAATAATCCTCTCAGATGATCCGTTTTGCCTTTTTTAAAATATTAGTAAAATCTGAAAATATCCTCTTTTTTTCCGAACTAACTTTGGATAAATTAAATCCGACAAACTCACAAATAGTACAACATAACAAAAGCAAAATACCTAAAAATTAAGAAGATGGAAAAACACCTTTAAAGATTCGCTTCAAGTTCACTCAACGAAAAGTCAAATTCCATGACCTACCAGGATATATTTACTAAGTATTTGGCATATTCATTAATATTATATTACTGAGTCACCCTCTATACAGTGTGTCACAAATTGGTGGGGAATGTATGGGGATCTTGAAAACCACCATAGATAGAAAATCGGTTAAATGGGGAAAGTTTTGGACAATTATGTTAGTAAGCTAATCCCGTTAACTACATGGTTTTATCTATTCAGGTTTTTGAGAAATTTTGAAAAAACTTGAAACATGCATTTTCGAAAATCGGCCATATTTTTTTTATAAGTGAAATTTTTTCAAATCTGTAAAAACTTCTTCGAGGTAACTTTTTCTGTAGAATATGACCAAGTAGTCAATTTTTATTTTCTACGTTTCGGGTTTTTAGAATCATCATCAACTTTTCTTTTTCATATGGGGGCCACATTGGATTTTTTCGCAGCCAAATAGTGCTTTTTATTGTGATTTTAACAATGTATAACATGTTATAGTTTAGGAGTTTATAACCTCATCTGCTTCAAAAAAATATTTTCTCAGTTGGCCTTGATTCCGGCGAATGTTATCTAGCGTCACTGGCAGCAGAAAAATGTTAATATAGCTGTGCAAACGTATTTCGACAATTTTCCTGAAAGGCA
The DNA here is from genome assembly GCA_019359885.1 of Listronotus oregonensis. Taxonomy (NCBI): domain Eukaryota; kingdom Metazoa; phylum Arthropoda; class Insecta; order Coleoptera; family Curculionidae; genus Listronotus; species Listronotus oregonensis. The sequence goes on along the minus strand of JAHBCN010027028.1, from coordinate 4,260 downwards.
GCATCCTAAACTAACATACTTTCGAAAATTGGTTACAAATTTGCTTAAATTCGGGAAATTTTAAAAAACCACGACCTAAAAGTACGTTAAAGAAAATCGACAACGAGATGCTGCAGTTAACCCACATTTTAAAAAAATCCAACATCTTCAGCCAGGGATGTTGATAGAGAATTCCACATACCTAAGTCAACCATTCATAGGGAAGTTAGGACTATTTAAAAAAATATCGTTAATATGTTGAGAGAAATGGACAACATTTTTAATTTTAAGTCGTTATTTTACATCTTCATTTTTGTAGGAATATTAGTTTAGCCACTTTTCATTGTTTTTGTTTTCACTTGTTTCAATTAACTTGTTACATGTAGTTATGTTGTAACACGGTATTAACGTTATAGCTATGTTTGCGAAACCCAGTTCTGTAAAATGTCTGTTCAGCTTACCTATTTTGCCAATTACTAATATTTTATCGTTTACAAAAAAAAATGACGTTCGCCGAAATCAAGGCCAACTAAGAAAATATTTGTTTTTTGAAATAAATGAGGTTATAAACTCTTAAATTATAACATGTTATACATTGTCGAAATCAGAATAAAAAGCACTATTTGACTGCGTAAAAATCTAATATGGCGTCTATATGAAAAAATAAAGTTGATGATGATTCTAAAAACCCGAAACGTAGAAAATAAACATTGACTACTTGGTCATATTCTACAAAAAAAAATTGCCCAAAAAAAGTTTTTACAGATTTGAAAAATTTTCACTTATAAAAAAATATGGCCCTTTTCGAAAATGCATGTTTCAGGATTTTTCAAAAATTTTTCAAAAACCTGAATAGATAAAACCATGTAGTAAACGGGATTAGCTTACTAACATAAGTGTCCAAAACTTTCCCCATTTAACCGATTTTTTATCTATCGTGGTTTCCAAGATCCCCATACATTCCCCACCAATTTGGGACACACTGTATACGTATAATCACAAAATGATTATAGTAATTATTATTCAAAAAAAGTATATTATTTTAACATTAAAAATGAGGCCTCTAAACTCTTAATGACATGATTAGTAGAATTTAGGTACGTATATGACGCGTCTTGATTGAGCTTTAATTCAGTTTTTCTTTAAGTCAATCAACCACAGATCATACTAAAAATACTCAAATTTTACTTTTTTTTTTTAGATTGACATGCTTAAACTATTACGCCACTTCCGGTCAAATTTTAATAGGTTAAACACAGCGTTTGGAATGTAATCAATATTTATTTAATCATCTTGCAATACGTATCTTATTAAATGGTCAGTATCAACAGTATTGTTTTCTCATTATACACAATTTTTACAATTCTCTCAGTATAAACATCTCATTATACAGGTTATGCAAATAAACGGCATGTAGGCGTAAATTAACATAAAGATCACCAAAACCAAAATATAAACATAAAATCTTTATTTACATATTTTATCTTGTGATTCGGTTAGTGTGCAAACAATTTTAGAACCCAAAAATTTGTTGTAATAAATAATTTTCTTTTTCATTTTCAGCAAGCGAAGTGTCCTCGAATCTCAGAAACTATTAAATGTATGTATGTTGTTTATAATAAATAACAAATGATGTCACCCGAAGGGATGTGAAGGAATTTTAAAAATTTTGCAATTTAATTTAAATTTTGTATGCGCAATATCCAGTAATGTTTGTTGATGTTTTAAATAATTTTTTTTTTTTAAAAATTTTATTTAAATAAATATTAAAAATTTAATTTCCAGGTTTTTGTTTGAAATTTTTTTTATTTGGGAAAATTTTTTTTTGAGAACATGAATTTAATTTTTAAATCGAAAATGGCACAATTTACTAAAAAAAATTTTTCCCTAATTAAGTAAAGGTTTACTTTTTTTTTTCTGAAATTCCCTTTTCCAAAGAATAAGATGGGAAAAAAAAACAGCTGAAACTTGAAATTTTTTAACCCTTTTTCCCAGGGAAAGTACAATTATTACAAATATTTTTTTAAAAAAAAACCTTTGGGAAATCCTCAATTTCATGCGTCTATGTTTATTCACAATTTTTTTTTTTTTAAATTTTTAAAACAGCCCTGTAATTGAGAATTTGGGGGAAGTTCGGGCCCATTTTTTAAGGATTTTTTTGTTTTTTTTTAAAAAAGGGGAACCATCAGAAATTATCAGTATTTTTTTTTTTTAAAATTTTTATCTTTTGGGAAATACATCAAAGCCGCGTATTTTTTGCCGATCTAAGTTGCCGCCATGGCTTTGTTGGTTTTTGACCCCAACAAAAAAGGGGCGCGAATATATAAAAAGGGGTATTCCCCCAAATTTTTAAAAAAATATGATTGGGAAGAAAAAAACATTTAATTTCAAGAAAATTATTTAATGAGGTCAATAATATTTTCTTTTTAAAACCCCTTTTTAAATTTTTTAAATTTTTTTTTTTAAAATTTATTGAAAATTTTTTAATTTTTTGCAGAAAAAAAAAATTTTTTTTTAAACATTCCTGGGGGGGGGGAAATTAAAAGGGGGTTTCCCCCCAAATCAAACGCCCCCCCCCTTAATCCTTATTTTTTTTTTTTTAATTATGTGTTTTTTTTTTTAAAAATTTTTTAACATAAATTTTGGGCTAATGTTTTTAATAGTTTATAAATTCTATAAACCCCAATATATTAAAATTATTCTGTAGTATTCACTTTTTTTCTAAGGGGGGGTGCACAACCCTTAAGCCCCAAATTTTTAAAAATACCCGGGGGGGTTTTTTAAAGGGCTTTAAAAATTTTTGGGGAAAAAAAAACACCTTTTCAGGCAGCGGGTTCCATAGTCTAGAAAAACCCTTGGGGTAAAAGGGAAAGAATAAAGTGGCAAGTTCAGGGTTTCTGCAGATGGGAAAAAATAAAAAGGGGGATAAAAGTAGCACTTTGTGTTGCTCTATGAGAAGCAATTGCTCGAAGCAAAAACCGTAAAAAAATACCTATAATAGAACGACCTTCGGTATACCTGTAATGGGCGCTCTGGGGGAGCAAGGAATCAGTTTTTTGTAAAAGGGGAGTCGTTAATAAAGCGAATAACTTTTTTTGGATGGAATAACAATGCTTAAAGTTGTGAAAGACAGCTTTCCCCCATACATAGCAAAAATAAAGAAGTAAATGCTTTTTGGTTTGAAAGGGAAAACCGGGTTTTTTTAAAACTGCTATGGCTATGAATAAAATTTTTTTGTGCTAGTTAAGATCATTCTTAAAAGTAACGCCCCCAATGTTAAAAAACTCTTTTTCTGCAAAAGGCGGCCGCTTGTAACTGAAGGGGTAGTGGTGGGGGAAACCACAGCAACATAATTGTGTCAGTGAAGCCTTAAACCCGGAAAAAAATTTTTGATGCCCATCCAATATTAATTAAAAGTCTTGTGACAAAAAAATTTTGCATAACCTCGGGGTTTTTTTTCCCAAAACGGGGTTAGAAACTTGCTTGGGGGAAATTAATTTAGAGTAAAAAAAAGTACCCCTTGAAAAATTATGGGGGAATTAAAGAAAAGTTGGGGAATAAGCAGGGTTGTTTATAATAAGGTAAACCACTAATTTGGGAGTAGAATGGTGATTTGGTTAAGACTTTTTTAAAAAGGAAATTTTTTTTAAAAAAAGGTTTTTCCAAAATTAAAAATAATAATGAAAAAAAAAAAAAAAAAATTTAATATTTAACCTAAGGAGTTTTGAAAAAAAAATCGACCCCAAAACGTTTTGTCCGGCCAAAAAAAATTTCAATTTAATTTACTTAAAATTATTATGTTATAACATCACAAATTGTCCTCAATTTTTGGGGGGTATTTTAACCAAAGTAATTTTAAAAACCCGTGATTTTTTTTAAAATTCTTTGATGAATCAGTTACAATTAATTATTAAGTTCAGATAAAAAGGTTTCTGCATGGCTGGCCAGTCAGCCCTTATTTTTTTAACCCAAAAGGGGGGTTAAAAAAAATTTTAAAAAAACAATTCAAACTTACTTTTATTTTTTTTAAATATTCCTCCTTGGGGAAAAGCAGTTTCCCCAAAAAAATTTTTTAAATTTTTTTTAAAATTCCCTTAATTAGTTTATTTTTTAAAAAAAATTTCAATTGTATAAGTAGTAAAAAAAAGGTTTTTTTTTTAAAAAATTGGGGAAAGGTTTAAAAAAAAAAAAAAAAAAAATTTTGCCACCACGATATTTCAGTAGGTCATAAAAAAAAATTTTCGGTTATTAAAATAAACAATAAAATTAAGCGCTTTGAAA
>JAHBCN010027027.1:0-10264 GCA_019359885.1 Listronotus oregonensis | reverse complement strand
CTAATAAATTATTTTATAATGTACATTTTTGGAAAATCATTGTAGGCATGGGTAAATTTTATTCATTTCATTTCATCTAAGAGTTTATGTGAAACTTCCCGTTTTATACAAATATCTTTAAACTTAGTTTTAAAAGCATGTTCCAAATTATAAACATATTTAATAAACAAATCGGGAGGGTGCTGCAACGCTCCATGAATGTTTTTTGTAGTGTCGTAAGCTTTATAATACAGTGTGTATCAGCCAAATGGAATAAATTCAATAATAAATAAACGGGGGCGTGTTCGAAAAAACTCGGACACTTGTATCGGTATTTTTGGTTGCGCTTTTTTTTTCTGTAAATACTTTTTATACATGTAATAGTCGCCAACACTAACTTCCCTAATTTAAATGCAACGCCCTGTATATTAGTCAATTTTTGGATTCTTCATGTACAATGTCTTATACCTATTTTTAACTATTTTGGAAATATTAGGTGCTTTTAGATGTATTGTGCTTGCATGCTTGCCACTTTCTTGAAAGTTACTTTTTGTGCATATACCTACTAGAGGCAGCCTTGGGAACAAGCGTGCGAAAGAGAAGCAAGAATAGGTGTATAACCTCTCTCCCTCTCTTTCTTTCTCTCTCTTAATTTGTCGGCAGTGTATACACCCCTTCCGCCAATTCATCAGCACAAGGCGCGAGAGAAATGTTATACAGCTATTCTTCTTATTCTCTCGCACGCTTGTCCGCACAGCCGAGCGGCACGGCAGTTACAATGCGGGCCGAAGGAATGATGTTTTTAAAAAACAATTTTTCTTGAGAAAAACACTTTTTATTTTTCACTAAACTCGAAAATTGTAACAAATTTATTTTTTTTTTGAGAGGAACGAGAACGAATACTAAAGTTACAACAGTTTAAGCTTAACTAACAGAAGTCATCCTAAAAATATATTTTCTAGCTATATTTATAACCTTTCTTATGTCTATTTCTAGGAGTGATAATTAATGCTTATAAGGTAATTATACAGGATGTAACTCGGCTGCCTCTAGTAGGTATATGCACAAAAAGTAACCCTCACGAAAGTGGCAAAGATGTAAAGGCAATAGATGGAATAAACCTGAAAACGCTTAATATTTACTAAACAGTTGAAGATAGGTATGGGACATTGTACATAAAATATGTATAGAATGCTTTGAAAAAAACAAAAATTGAATAATTTACAGGGTGTTGCATTTAAATTAAGAAAGTTGATACTGACCACCGTCACATGACACACCCTGTATTAACAGTTTAAGTTGAAAAAATGCGCAATTAAAAATACCAATCGATAGGTCCGAGCATTTTTTCGAATAAGCCCCTATTTATTTAATATTGAATTTATTCCATTTGGCTGATCCACACTGTACATTAACAAAGAATTAACATCCAAAGATTCGCATTGTGATCTATAATTTTTACAAGTATCACAATTACTATGTACATTTAGTGCTTTGTTTTTTAAAGATATCCACAAAACTGAAAGAAACGAATGAACAACACATAAAACTCAACAAAGCACTAAACGAAACATGAAATCCCGGACTAATAGCTGCCGGCAGCGGGTTGACAGTTAAACAGCTTTGCCCCCTCCTAAAAATTTTGGGACTTCGAATATTGTCGCTTCTTATTGAGGTTTATATTCTTTGTCGATACTGCGAGAGTGCGCGACGGCGGTCACAGTCGACGGAGCTAGCCTAGCAGCCAGCTTCTAACGGCAAACAATTTGGCAACGCGGTCAGGCGCCCGGTCGCGTTCTGGCTCGATGGAAGCAGGCTCGAAAAGTCTGCTTCCAGGGGAAAGATTCAAAATTTTAACACTGGATGGTTTTTCTATATTGGAACTATAATATTCTTTGCTCCTGTCTTCTTTAAACGGCGAGATATTCAACGCTTCCGGAAAACTGTCGGCTAAATACAGTAAAGGCATCTCAGTTAATCTTTATGACCAATTAAAGGCTCTAAATTCAAAAAATTCATTCCATTAAGGAACTTATTGAATTATGGCTGATAAAATTCAATAGTCTTGCATCCAGTTTTCCGGAGGTAATAACAGCATTCTTTTTATTCTTGACCCTTTCAGTTACAACTGCAACTGCTAAAAGAAGTTTTTCAAAATTAAAACTGATAAAAAATTACCTAAGAACTTCGATGGGACATGAACGCAGGTCAGACCTGTCACTATTGTTCATAGAGGCAGAAACTTTAGAAAAACTAAAGTCATTATCAGCTATAAATGATTTGATAAATCAGTTTGCCGAAAAAAAGGCAAGGAGAGTGTATATTTAATTTGAATTGTTTGTAAAAATTTTGGAAAAAGTGACAGGTAGATAATTATAATGAATAAATATTTCTTTTAATTTTGCAAACATTTTTTTCTTTTGTGAGAAATCTCTACCTTTCATAAGGGCCCCCAAACAAATTTATACGGGGTCCCGCCAAGGCACGCTACGCCACTGCCTAGTCATTACAGGGAATAGAGGAATGGTTAGTTCTTGTTGGCCATTTAGTCATCTCAGGGAATGACGGATTTCAGTGTTTGACGCTTACATATATAAAATGATAAAAAAATAAGTGTTACGATATGACAACTTGACATTTACATTTTTGTGTTCCAATAGTTACTCGAATTTTCCATTTGAATAGTTTTGTATCCAAATACTGTATTTTCGGTAATTGAGTATGTGGGTATTTAGTAGATATTCAAGTTATTTCTCGAATCTGCCTGACTTGGCCCATCACTACTAGGCAAGTGCACCAAATTTATACAAGATAAACTTTGCCATGTACAGGGTTTTTGATTTTAAAGATAGAAAAAAATATTTTTTATAATAATTGTAGTTTTTTTTCCATATTATCTTTTGAAATTATAAGTAAAAAATATATCGCAATAAAAAAGAAAAAATATAGGCAACTTCAACTTTTGGAACACCCTGTATATTATGCGCTACAACAAAACATATTTTTTTTATTTTAAAGATATATACATTAATGATATTTATGTAAACCATTTTTGAGATATTTTAGCTTAAATTATAAATTAATTGCAAAAAAGTTTTATACTAGCATTAAGAAAGCCATGGAAACAATAAAATTGTTATGTTGCTGAATTTGGTGAGGGTTTTCTCTGAACCAATAATGTTTATTCTAACTATTAAACATGCCTGCTATAGTGAAGGAAGACTCGTCGGTAAATAGAATTTTATTTAAAATCCTGCTAAAAAAATAGATATTTCTAATGCATACTCAGGTCGATCTTGCATATTCTGTTCAGAAAGATTTTTGACAGACATAAATTGATAAGGTTGAAATCTGTAAAATTTTAAAATTTAATACATTTGATAATCTGTTCTATTAAATTCAGATGGTGCATAAAAGATTGATATTTCACGATTTTCTAAAATTATTGAAAGTAGTTAGTGCTAGACCAATAGAAAAAGTATAATTATCCTGGAAAAAAAAACAGGATATCTAAATCTTTGTTTTTTTTAGCGTTACAGTTATTTTCTTTATTTTAAAGTTTTTTCGTTCACTAAACTTTCTTACTATGTATTTAATAGTGTCTATAGATGGTACTCGGTAAGGATATACTAACAAAAAGTAATATTTCCTTCGCATTGTCGTTATATTAAATTATTGTTGCCATAAGCAATATAAACTATTCTCAATAGTTAAAATGATAAACATTTTTTTACAATATCAAGACGTCAAATTTATTATAATAATTTTATGGCTTTCTTTATACTAGTATGAATTTTTTTCAATTTATTTATAATTTAAGCTTAAATATCTCAAAGTTGGTTCACCCAAATATCATCAATGTACATACATACAGGGTTCCCCATGATAGACTACCCATTTTAATTGCTCAGTAAAATTTTTAAAACTTAACAAAACTAACATTTTATTTCACTTAATTACAATTTACTCTTTGGGATTTACTATAACATAAGACTTATCCAAACTTTTAAAAATTAAGTTAAGTAAGTGCCATTAACTGCAATGCACCTTTCAAGATGTTGTTGATGTGACAAGAAATAATTCATGACACGATAAAGGAAAACCTGATCTATTTACCGGACCTCTTTAGGAATTCGGACTCTAAAATCTTGAATGTTTTCTGTACTAGTTGCAAAAACCTTTAACTTTAAATAGCCTCACAGAAAAAAGTCTGGTACATTTAAGCCCGGGGACCTTAAAAGCCAACTTAAATCCCCAAATAGTGAAATGAGTCGGCCATTAAACACTTCTCGCAGAACTCTTTTAGAGTTTTTAGCGGTATGTACTGTCACTTCATCTTCTTCTATTAAGTTATTCTTTATGTTTTCACGCAAAAAACTCATTGTTAAAGTGAATAATCCATGAGAAGCAAAACTAAACATTAAATTCTGTGTTCAAACCTAATGATGCGTTATTTAAAAATTACCTTTTACGAAAATCAATTTTTCCTAGTTTTGTGACAGATGCCTACTCGATTAATAATATGTTGATTAAAATCTCAAAAGTCATGGAAGATAATAATAAAGGGTGTTCCAATAAGAGGTTTCGAATGTTGGTAACGAATAAAACGAAAGTTTTATAACATATTTGAAGTTTATCTATGGCACTGCGTAGCTGAACAGTGTACAATTATACGTGGAATACAATATCTGCTAAATGGTCACCACGACTTCTCTGACAGCACACAATTCTTTTGTTGAAATTTTCCATTACTTCTAAACACATTTCTGGAGTTATGTCATGAATTATTCGTGTAATTTCTTGTTTTAATTTTTGAATGGTTAGGGGATTGTTTTCGTAAGCTTTGCTTTTCACATTGCCCCACAAAAAATAATCAAGCGGCGTCAAGTCGCAAGATCTTGGTGGCCAATTTACGTCACCGTTCCTTAAGTTAATCCTGCTTTCAAACCGTGTATGCAATAAATTCAATGTTTCTCGTGCTGTATGGCATGTCGCCCCATCTTGTTGGAACCATATATTGTCTACATCCATCTCCATTATCTCATCCCATAAAAAAACACCAATCATCGTTCGGTATCGCTCTCCGTTTACTGTAACAGCTTGTTCGTCTTCATTTTCAAAGAAATACGGACCAATTATACTTCCAGCCCAAAAACCGCACCAAACTGTTACACGTTGGGCATGCATTGGCTTTTCGTGAATCTGTCTAGGATTTTTATTGCCCCAGATACAACAATTTTGTTTATTTACGTAACCGTTTAAATAGAAATGAGCCTCGTCACTAAAAATGATTAAATTGCAAAAATTATTGTCCTCTGCCTTCCTCTGTAGGATCCAATTGCTAAAAGCACGACGTTGTCCATGATCGTGTGGTTTTAGCTCCTGAGTAATTTGAATTTTATAAGGATGCAGACGTAAATCTTTTTTAAAAATTCGCCGCGTTTAAGTTCCGCTGATGCCCAAATGTTGTGAACGTCTTTCAACAGACATTTGTGGATTTTCAGGCACACTTTTCCGAACAGCCTGAATATTCTCAACGGAACGAGCTGGACGTTCCCGTATTTTTGTTTTAATATCCTGCACACATCCGGTAGTTAAAAATTTATGCACTATTTTGCGAATAGTTGCTTCTAAGGGACGATTGTGTACACCAAAGTAATCCCAAATTCGCCGATATGTGGCTCTCACAGAAGACCCATTTTGAAAATACGTTTTTATAATGTAAACACATTGTTCGACAGTATAGCGCTCCATTGTTAAAATTGTACTGAATTCCACAATGCAATAAAATCCGAATTACCAAAAAAAAAATTGAGATTAGAAGAGTAGCAAATAAAAACATTCGAAACCTCTTATTGGAATACCCTTTATAAAAAAAGGTACTGACTTATCTTATATAGAATTAATTTTAATATCAAAAAAAATATATTATGGAAACCCTGTATATATGAAATTAGAGAAAAAAGATCTTTCGTTGTAGCGCATAATATACAGGGTATTTCATTTAAAATTGTTGAAGTTGCCTATATTTTTACATTTTTTTTTATTGCGATATTTTTTACTGATGATTTTCAAAGATAATATGGAAAAAAACTACAAAATTTATATAAAACATTTTTATCTCTTTCGAAAAATAAGGGCTCTAGATGCCACGTAAATATAATCAAAGACCCTTTACCTACCTATTATTTACCCTAACCAAGTGGGGATATTTACTTGTTTAGAGATAATTTAATATTTATTAGTGTTTTAAAAATTAGGGTTAAATAAACCTCCACACAGTACAGAAAATAGGTTAGTTGTTATATATTTATCAGTGAAAACAAAATTGAAATTATTAATTAGGCCTCTAACCTGGGTCGGGCAAATAGTTTGCTCTGAAGTTTGCTCTTTAGTTTCCCACTGGAATTTTGTAAGTAACGGCTTTAGAAATATGAGTATTAGGTAATGTAAAGGGCCACTTGTCTTATAAGTTTTAAAATTTCCGCTTAGTTATTTTAACCCACACAAATAATTTTAGGAGTTTTAATTACACAGTTGTGTGAAGAATAATAATTAAAGAAGAAGAGAAGAAGAATTATTTTAGACTGTAAATACATCACATGCTAGTAATATGCCAATAAAATGTATAGGTAAAATATTGGCAACATCCCAAAAAAAAAGTTTCTCAAGGGGAGAAGGCAGAACAGGAAAATTAAAAATGATTGAAGATGTATGAATCCTTATAACTGTCGCAATATTTAAATACTTTTATCTGGTATTACAAATAAAATAAATTGTTTGGGCAAATATAACAGTTTCTTGTTAAAAGTTTAAATTGATCGTCACTGTCAAATTTAATGACGGTGATAAATATAAAATTTAAATAACAACGAGTTGGCCTTTTTTGTCAGAAATATAGTACCAATCAAAAACTATAATGCCTGTTAAAGATAATATCTGCAAAAAAAACATTTATAATGACCTAGGAGGAATCGGCTCATGATTACCGAAAATTATTTTACATCAATTTTTTATACAATCCTCTTTAAATTGCCCTACTGATGATATAAATGCATATTTCCATGGCGCCACCTGGTGCCAGTTTGTTTATACCGAAATTGTTTAAACAATTGCAAGAAATTGTTATTTTTAAACGGGACAATTCTTTTTCATATTCTTTATTGAAATACAAATAAAAAAGGTTTTATGACTTTTTACGATTAAGTTAATATTTTTTAGATAGGAATTTTTAAAAGTTCGAAAAATCTCAAATTTGGGTACTTTTGACCCATGAAAAATATATATTAAAAAAAAGACAACATAAAAAATATATTTTTTTATTCTTTGTACATTAGTTAATAATATCCCTAATTGAGATTTGAAAAAAAATATTGTTTATACAGGTTTTTTGATTGTTTATTACGCGCCCTTATAAGTAAAATAAAGCTCCAATAACTTTTGTAAAATTGATTCAGGAAAAAAATTAACGTTATTAATAACGTTGCTTTCTTTAAATTTTTTTATAAAGTTACTAGTTTTTAAGATAAAGGATAAATAATGATTCAGGACACATGCAGCGTATGAGTCAGAGAGACGACCATACTTAAAGGTAAGGGAAAGCATACATGTGAACGCGCTTAATAAACAATCAAGAAACCTGTATAATCAATAAAAAAATCTTAATTAAGGATATTATTAACTAATGTATAAAGAATAAAAAAATATATTTTTTATGTTTTATTTTTTTTTTAATATATTTTTCAGGGGTCAAATGTACCGAAATTTGAGATTTTTCGAACTTTTAAAAACTCATATCTCCAATAATATGATCTTTATTGTAATAAGTCATAAAACTTTTTTATTTGTATTTTAATAAAGAATAAAAAAAAATTGTCCGATTAAAAAATAACAATTTCTTGCAACTGTTTAAACAATTTTGGTTTAAACAATAGGCCACTAGGTGGCGCCATGGTATCATCAGTAAGGCAATTTAAAGAGGATTGTATAAAACAATTAAGGTGGAATAGTTTTCGGTACTCATGTGCCGATTCCTCCTAGACTATAAAACATTTCTGTTAAAGTATCCTTTTGTCTAAAACAATAAACCTGTCACAAATCATACCGGTCCAAAGTACATTTTTTTAAAATTTGAATGAAAAATACCATTAAACCAAAACAAAACCTATTTTTGGGAATAATATACCCAACAGAAATCTAAAAATTCTATTAAAACTAAAATACTTTATAAATGTTATTTAATAACAGTCTTTACTTAAGTTTTAAGAATAAAAATTGAAAGAACTTTCATTTTTTGGAAAATTTTTGAAACGCATGTTCTGAATACGCACAATATGATGGAATACATTAAATTTACAAGCCTATATCTTCACCCAATTTGACCTAATATTCAAGCATCTCTGAAGAATATTAAAAAAAAATATTTTAATCAAACCTGTTTAATTTGAAATTTATCCAACAATCCATGTTTTAACCAAATATAATTAAATTTTATTATTTCGGTCATTTTAATCATTTAAAACAACTACCTTTACCAGGTACGTCCATAACAAAATCTGTAAAATTTAAGACCTTACAAGCAATATAGGCATGGTTTAAGAAACTTTTTAAACTATGATATAGGTAGACAAATTGGCTTCAAATACGTGTCTTAATCCTAAAATTTTTTTTAACGAAAGCCTGCGTCTAAAACCAGCAATATCTTTTCTCAACCATTCTTTATACGAAATTTGGCTAAATCTATTTATCGTATTCTTTTAATACATATTTTGATTCCCTTAACAAATTGTTAACGGTAAACAAATCTAATTTTAGCGTCTTTTATTTAATTATATTTTTTCTTTTTTTTTTAAATATGTTTATATTATCCTATAACACATATAGCTTGTTAGAATAAAAACCTTTCTTTATTTAATATTTATCCGTTACTCAATTGGATAAATTAAATAATAGGATTCTCCCAATATATATATATATATATATATATATATATATATATATATATATATATATATATATATATATATATATATATATATATATATATTGGAGAATCCTATTATTTAATTTATCGAATTGAGTAACGGATAAATATAAATAAAGAAAGGTTTTATTCTAACAAGCTATATGTGTTATAGGATAATATAAACATAATTAAAAAAGAAAAAATATAATTAAATGAAAGACGCTAAAATAGTTTGTTTACCGTTAACAATTTGTTAAGGAATCAAAATATGTATTAAAGAATACGATAAATATATTTGCCAAATTTCGTATAAAAATGGTTGAAAAGATATTCTGGTTTTGTACGAGCTTTCGTTAACAAAATTTTATGAATTAAGACACGTATTTGAAGCCAATTTGTCTACCTATATCATAGTTTAAAAAGTTTCTTAAACCATGCCTATATTGCTTGTAAGGTCTTAAATTTTACATATTTTCTTATGGACGTATGGACGTTTTTATTTGTATTTCAATAAAGAATGTGAAAAAGAATTGTCCCGTTTAAAAATAACAATTTCTTGCAATTGTTTAAACAATTTCGGTATAAACAATATGGCACCAGGTGGCGCCATGGAAATATGCATTTATATCATCAGTAGGGCAATTTAAAGAGGATTGTATAAAAAATTGATGTAAAATAATTTACGGTAATCATGAGCCGATTACTCCTAGGTCATTATAAATGTTTTTTTTGCAGATATTATCTTTAACAGGCATTATAGTTTTTGATTGGTACTATATTTCTGACAAAAAAAGGCCAACTCGTTGTTATTTAAATTTTACATTTATCACCGTCATTAAATTTGACAGTGACGATCAATTTAAACTTTTAACAAGAAACTGTTATATTTCCCAAACAATTTATTTTATTTGTAATACCAGATAAAAGTATTTAAATATTGCGACAGTTATAAGGATTCATACATCTTCAATCATTTTTAATTTTCCTGTTCTGCCTTCTCCCCTTGAGAAACTTTTTTTTTGGGATGTTGCCAATATTTTACCTATACATTTTATTGGCATATTACTAGCATGTGATGTATTTACAGTCTAAAATAATTCTTTCTCTTTACACATTAAAAAAAAACATACGTATTATTCTTCACACAACTGTGTAATTAAAACTCCTAAAATTATTTGTGTGGGTTAAAATAACTAAGCGGAAATTTTAAAACTTATAAGACAAGTGGTCCTCTACATTACCTAATAATCATATTTCTAAAGCCGTTACTTACAAAATTCAGTGGGAAACTAAAGAGCAAACTTCATAGCAAACTATTTG
>JAHBCN010027026.1:0-10383 GCA_019359885.1 Listronotus oregonensis | reverse complement strand
CTCTTGGGGAAATTAGAAAAGTCGATATAATATGCCCTGATACAACAAGGAAGATTATAAAAAAAGATTTGTCGAATTTTTTTAAAGATAGACAGCCCATTGTTTAATTTGATCATTATTGATGATGGTTCCACAGACTCTACTTTTGAAAAAGTTAGTAAGTACTTAAATAACAATTTAATATATAAATTTAAAGAAAATGGAGGAGTATCCTCTGCGAGAAATCTAGGGCTAGAATTATCAGTGTCTGAGTTTGTATGGTTTTGTGATCCTGATGATGAAATATCCCTGTTGAAATCAGATGTTTTTCTTCATAATAATGAATTTTTAAATGATTTTGATATGATCTCATTCCCATACTTTCATTTTGATGTTAAACCTCATTATCTTCACAAAAAACAAAAAAAAAAAATGGCAGCGACGTTTTATATAGCCGGCCTTGATTACTTGAAGTCTCATGATTATTTAAGAGAAACGATATTAGTACTGTGGGAATAAATGGAAAAAAAGGCAGGCTCTAGACGGTTTAATTTTCAATGAAGAATTGATAATATCTGAAGAGGGGAATTTCAATCTTACTTTTAGTTAACTGTAAGAAAGTATGCAGAAAAAAACACCAATATATAGATATTACTCATATCCACACTCAACCCTATCCTCCAGTATTAGTTATAAGTCTATAAATGATACATTATTAATTGATAAAAAAAACATACAAATAACAAGTTCATTCAAGAATACTAGTGAAGATAAGAAACTGAGCTGCTTCAATTATTTGAAGGGCATCTTGAAGTCAGATCATAAATATAGTTTTTTTGATTATACAAATTTTCATAAAGGCTATGGTGTCGGGTTAGTCCCTTTTTATTCAATTAAAGAGATTATATTAATTATTATTTTGATCTCTGGTTTTAGGTTTAATAGTAAACGTTAAAAATATAGGAATGCTATGAAGGTACTTGATCCAAGGCTTAAAAATGTATTGTGGATGGGTATTGAAAAGGGGATCTCTTTTTTGGTGTTTTTGTTATAACACCCCATGGCTAGAACATTGGCCCGCATTATTATGGTGTTATAGCACGCCGTTTCCATTTTTTTAAAAAATATATTCTCAGCAAGGGGGGGGACCTTTGTTATAAAAAAAAAGGGGTAAAAATTTGGGGAAATTGAGATCTGTTTTTCTTACGATTGTTAGGTCGTTTGTTTATTTATTCCTATCATCAGTGTTTATTCTTTATCTTTATTTTTCTAAAAAATTCACTGATCCAACCATCACAGCTCTGATTTTCTCAGTTTTTATTTCTCAACTTTTATTATCGTTGGGGTTTTGTCTCAATTGTTAATAATTATAGCCTTAGGTCTAAAAAAAAATACGATTTCAAAATATCAGGGGTGATTTTATTGTACTCGATATGCTTTGTTAAGTTAAATTTCCCCATTATATTTTTTCAGTACCAATAATTTGTCCCGCTTAGCTTTTTTTTTAAGCTATTATCCTTTCGGCATGATTCAGTCTTTGTTAAAGAAGACGGTATTCAATTTAAAAAAATAGCTATGACTGTGAAAGTATTGCTTCCGTTCGCAGTGTCAAGCATTGCAGCTAACATATATAATAGAATGCCATTAATATTAATAACATCAATGTTAGGGTATTCTTTATCTGGAGTCTATTCTTGTGCTTTATCTTTGTCTACGGCATGGTCTTTCTTTCCTAACTCTTTAATTTCATCTTTTATACCTAAGTATTATAATAATAAAAGTATGTCTTATTTGTTAAGGTGATTCTATTGGTATCCATGCTATGTGTTTTTGTTTCTTTTGTTATATTTTTATTTCTCCTTTTATTATAAGTACTTTGTATGGCAAGGAGTACCTTGGTGCAGTGCAACTAATACCATTCATACTTATTTCAACAATTTAACATTAGGTAACCCTTTTTACCATTATTTTATACAGACTAAAGGGTATTCTTTTGTCATGAAGAAAACAATAATTTGTGCTTTTGTTTCATTTGCCTTTGGTTTTATTTTAATAAAAAATTATGGTTTATATGGTGCAGTCACATCTCTTGTTCTTATAGAATTTCTAAGTCTAATTGTTATGAATTTTTTTTATAAAAACTCACAATTCATATTTTAATATCTTCATTTTCTCCTGCCTGTTTTAAAATTTTTTTAAGAAATATTTGAGGTCAATATGAAAATCGGCATATCCAGAAATGATTCCCTGAAAAGAGATGTATTTTAGGCGGTGATGGAAATGAGTTTTATAACCTGAAGTATTCAGACCCTTACCTGTATTTTAAGAGGTTTCTAAAGTCAAATAGGGGTTCTTATTTCACTCCCCTTTTAGCAGATGCTTATATAGATGCAATTTTTGTTTTCAATGATGTGGTGAGAACAAAAAAACCCTGGGTGAGTATTTTTGAGTCAGTAATTCCAAGATATCATAGTATTCTTGGATTCAATGAGTTATCTTGGCCTGAAAGAGTCGAGAAAAAAGTGAACTAATAAAAAGGAGACTTGAGTTTTGCAAAAGAAATTGAAAAACGTTTTTTTCAATATCACATTGTACTTATGATTTACAATCTAAGTTTTTAGATTTTTATCCAGACTACAAAAAAGTCATTTTAGATAAAACTTTTCTTCCTCCACCTCAAAAACTTTTAAAACAAATTGTGTGGCTAACAATTCACAGAAAATAAAGTTTTGCTTTGTAGGGCGAGATTTTTATAGGAAAGGCGGAGTTGAGGCAGTATTGGCATTTCAGTATCTTATTGAAAACGATCTGATTAATCCCAATAATGTCGAATTAACTATAGTTGGAAATTTGTCGAAACATGAAAACTATATATTTGATATGGTTGGCATGGATGATATTAGTTTTTTTGATAAGATTGAATCAATTAAAAGAGTAGCAATTATATTAACCATATCCGGAGGCATCAAACAATCTTTTTATGGAAATAATATCTTCATCTGATGTCGGTTTGTTACCTACCAGGCAGATACATATGGTTACTCAGTTTTAGAAATGCAGGCATTTAATATCCCAGTTATAACCACGAATGTACGAGCTTTTAGGGAAAATTTAAATTTTTCTAACTTAATCGTTAACTCATCATTTAAGAATGATAGGAATGAGATAATGTTAACTACATTAGAACAAAAATATGCAGCCAGAGATGAAATTATCTCTGGTATATCTCATAATATTTTATTAGTGATGGATTCATTGAATGCTAGTGACTCAGCTTTCAATGTTGTTAAATCTATAGAGAAATATCATAACCCCAATGTGTATTTTGATGTTTTTTTGGGGTTGTATCTTAGGGAGGGTAGTAATGAACTATTCTCGTAGAAATATAATTAATAAAGTTTTTTGTTTTTTTTCTGCTTTACTTCCCTTTAGTTTTAAATCTTATGGCGATAGTACGATCCAACCAGAAAAAAAAAACAAAATATCATCCTTTGATCAGTTAAGGAGAACAGTACCAGTATTAGAAGGTCAATTAGTATACTTATCTAGCTGGAATCATTTCTCTGATGAGAGTGAACTTACAGGATATGGTTCAGGACATTTCGTAGCTATAAAAGGAAATAGACCTGATGACTCTGGAAGTTATGCCAGGGTTAATGGCACGTGGGGATGGAAAAGGGTAAAGAATATTGAAGATTTTACCATTACAGACTTTGGCGCCTTACCCGATGGAAAAACTGATTGTCTTCAAGCATTTTTTTTTATGAATGAATGGTCTCAAAAAATTCAGACGGATTTTTATAGCTCCACCAGGTGTTAAATTTCCTGCAGGGAGATTTCATATATCAAATATCGATTTATCTGAAAATGAAATTGATCATTTTATTATAAGAGGTCCATTTGTATCTTTTGGATATAACGCTCAGACCGTCATTACCACTACTAATAGTAATGACTTTATATTCAAGACTAAAGCTCGTCAGATTGAAATATATGGTATAAATTTCGACGGTTCAGGAGCAATAAATAATAAAGGTATTATAGATAATACAGCAATTTCTGCAGGCACATTTATTAGGATCTCTAATGTTTGGGTCGGGAAATTTTTTTCTGGTGTTTGTTTTGTCTTTAACATACACTTGATACAAAAATAGATCATTTTTATCTAATTCTTGCAAAGGTGGTGTCTTTCACATAAGTTTTGATAATTATAAAAAGGTAATTGGAATCATTCTACTGCTATAAAAATTACAAACTTTAATTTCCAGAACTGTTATCCTGAAATGGCTATTTATGCACCAAAGTGCCTTCAATCTATCTTACGCAATGGATGGTTTGAGAAAAGTAATTGTGGTGTTTAAGTAATGGTCAGTGGTATTTAGAAAATTTGAGTGTGGAAAATTGTAGAAATATGGAGAGTTGTCATTGAGAAATACTCGATTAGTTGAGGTTTCTACTAATCAACTTGCTTAAAAAATTTTCGTAGTTATGATCGGACCGGCGGATGAAATCATATAAACAGGCAATCTATTTAAATAACTATGGTTCTACATTGATGGCTTTTAATTTGTGGTTGGCTGCTACGAAAAGAAATTATCTAATAAGACTAATGTAAACAACTGGTATTTTATTGGGAGGCTTTGGTTGGGAAATTTTGGGTGATGCTTTCAAAATTGAACTACCCGGGGTTTTTAATTTTAATATTGAGGCATCTGACACTAACGATTTTGATAGTGATGTGACTATTAATTTAGTCAAGCTTAAAAATCTATTAATTCATGGTGGGTGGCGGAAGAATAAAATTAGTCCTGTCATTGATGTTGCTCTAGATTGCAAAGTTAACTCATCTTGTAATGTTTATATAAATCTTTCCCCTCATTCTAGTGTCGGAGTTTTTTGTCGATCTAATGTACAAAATACTGAGGGTGATGATTCAATCAACTGGAAGCTTTCAACGAATAACGATCCAATAAATTTACCTGCGAATGCTATCGTATTATAATATACCTTATTTTCTTCATTACCTTTCATTACTTTTTATTCCTTTTTTTCTTGCAATAGTAACTTATTTCTTTATTTTTTCATATGGGGTTATTTGCAGTCTGACCTTGATGAATAGTTTATTTAACCCCCTGTTTTTAATCTTGAATGGTCAACTTTCCCCTCATTCAGGACGTGAGTTTTCTTGTGGCCTTCGTTACAATAACACTATAATTTATCAACATTACCTCCCCCCCTTTCAGACTTATTTTCTTTGCTCCTTCCTTATGTAATTCTCTTACTTTATTTTCCAAAGTAATCAAATTTGTGATCACTCACGTAGTTTTTAATTCCTTTGCTGTTTCCTTATTATTTATGTCATGATTTTTCTTATCCGGTGTTCAGTGTTGTCATTAAGGATGAACACCCCGGGGCAGTACCTGACATTAACTTTGTGTCGAAGTATATATATTATCATTGTCAGAATGATAAAGGGACGGATGGATACCGTAGAGGAATTAAACGGAACGTATTATTTCAATGGATTATCTAACCTTTCAGCTACTGAACTGTACTTTTGGATTCTTCTGGATGAAACCTCTAAACAGTTAGGTGTGGCTGATTTGTTTACGCTTGCTCTGATAATTTTGGGACAACCTTTAAAAACTACCAAGGCTAAACCTGTCGGAGCAACGCAAGGGACTTCATACCTTAGTTATTATCTGAGAAAATTGCTCCAGTTTGAAGTGCGAAACTGGCCAACTCTCACAACAGGTAGCATTAAACGTCGCAGTTTTACTTATGTTAACAATTTAGGTGCATTCGCAGGGCGGTGGATTCCCCAAATTTTGGAATAATAATACAGACTTACAACCTGTCATCTTTACCTATAAAACAACAACCAGATATAACTTTATTGCTCAAGGTGATGATAAGTTATGGACCTGACATCTGCAGAAAATGCTGTTATTGAGTGGTATACCAAAAATTGGAATGGGCGTTCCTTCTTCTCAAAAAAACATGGCCTGTCAGCATGAATACCAGTCTTTCAACGGGCGATCATGTATGGATTGTCGAGAGCGGTGAAAATCATGAATGATTATTTTCTCAGGTTCCAGGTATCCCCCGAAAATTTTAATTTACTTAAATTGGCCTGCAGAGCCAGGTTGGATACCAAACATATTCTTGCCTGAGAGTATGAGAATTAACTACTCAGAACCTGAGGCATTAACGTTAAAAAAGTTAGCTGAATCGGCGACCGCCGGATACTGGTTATATTATTAACTCTGTCTTACATGATGGAAGGAAAACAGGATCCTTATCACCGGAATTTCAGTTTACACCAGGCCCGGGTATTGCATTATCTTATCTGTTTATTATCAAATTGACCGTACGGCTGCTTACACCCGGGTATTTATTTTTATTACTACCAAGCAGAGGGTCGTTTCGTTCCCTCATGACTACAACACTATCGCACGAGGGAACGATAAAATATGGTAACAGATGATATCGAACAGCGCGTAATTGATCTTGTTACCGTACAGCGGAATTTATATATTAAGAAGAAAGAAATATGATACTTATACTCCGGAATCAAATATACACTTTGATGTAAAACTCGACAGGATGATGTTGAAGAGTTAATGGAATAGTACCATTTTCAGGGTGCAAAGAGATAATTTCAAAGTTGAAAATTTTACCCTCCGGTAATGTTTTCATGGAATCCATTTAAAAAGCATATTACGGAGATTCCTGTTTTCACTATAGGAATGCTGATTGAATCAGCTAAAGCCGGTTACTGGTTATACGATTAACTCACCTAAGGGGGGAAAATGGCTGTACCAGTCCATTTATTTCTGACCGATGACGGCGGTTCTGTTACCGGGGGGTTCATCTGATGTTCAGGACGGGAAGGAAGTATGGAGTTAAGGGTCTTCATTGGTTAACCCTGCCTGTTCCCCCGATGACAGGAAAAATAACCGGTACCCGTCGCACCCCCCGATTCACAAAGAACTGGATAGTCATCATATCTGTTCGAGCTCCAGGTCAGTCCCTTAAATCAGCTGAGTTTCGCTTTTACCACATCAATGATGCAGGTCAGGAAGCAGAGTACTACAGGATCACGCTGGATAATGTGAGGTTATTTCGGTCTCCCCGGTAATGTACGTGGGGGATCCCCGGAACAGGGCATAGGGGGGAAGTTGCACTGCAATACGAAAGTTTCCCCCATCTGTAAAAGCCCCAATTTGCTGGTGCATGATGCATGGAATGAGCGACCCACAGCATAGAAACAATGTTAGTTACGCCGTCATAACCCGATAAGCTATTTATAATGAACGGGTTATATTTCCTCGATCGGGGGCCCCAAATATGGTTTTATCTGCCTGCTGACGGAATGTCTGTAGTATTTCTGGCGTAAACGTTTCCGGTGCTGTTACCTGTAAGTTTATTTACAGGTATTTTTAAAAAATTACTTCTCTTTCCATTTTTGTGATGCTGTTTTTTTTATTATTAAAATTTCCTCCATTATTTTTCCCTTTTAAAATAATCCCCCACTGTATAATTTAAATTTCCCAACCCCTTTTAAACCCTGCCACCTAAATAATTCCTCCTGTTCATACTAATCGGTTAGTTTCTTATGCTTATACTTTCGGGAAAAAAGGAAGACAATGTGGAAACTTATTAATCCCCAAAGAATTATTGCTGGGGCAGAAAAAATACTGCAGAAATTTTCGGAATGCAACCCCCAAGGGCTGCCGGTTGCCGAACTCTGGATGGGGGCACATCCTGCGGCCCCTTTCCCCGGGGCTTACGGGGGGGGGGGCTGAGTCTGGAAGAGCTGATTGGCTCTGACCGCACGGCGATGCTTGGCCCGGAAGTGGCTCCCCCTTTGGCCGGCTGCCGTTTCTTTTTAAAATCCTCAGTGCAGACAGTGCGCTTTCTGTGCAGGTTCATCCGGATAAAGGCGCAGCGGAGCAGGGGTTTGCCCGCGAGAATCTTGCCGGAATCCCCCTGAGTGATCCTGAACGTAATTACAAAGACGATAACCACAAACCGGAGCTGCTGTATGCACTCACGCCGTTCCGGGCGATGAATGGTTTTCGTGAGTTACCGGAGATTACCGCACTGCTGATGCCGTTAGTGGGTGCTCACCCTCAGATAGCGGCATTTACAGATACTCCCTCAGCTGAAGCCCTGCAACAGTTGTTTGTGACTCTTTTCTCTGCGGGTGATGAACTGAATGTGCGCTGCACTGCTGGAAAAAAGTAGTGGTTCCGCGGGAATGGCCGGCAACGGTGGGAGCTCGGCAGCAGTATCCTGATGATGCCGGGCGTTTTCCCTGCTGCTAATGTTACTGAATTAAGCCCCGAGGGATGTTTCTGCTGCCCCCGCATGCCTATTTTGGGCTGCGGGCTGGAAGTGATGGCTAACTCCGATAACTTTTACGGGCGGGTCTGACCTGCAAGCATATCGATATTCATGAGTTAGTCGCTAATGTGGATTTTGTCAGTCGTCCGGAAAATTCCCTGCGTTCACTGGCGGTTCATTCGCCGAATGAATTTTTTTTCCCCGGGACCTTTAGTGACTTCGGTTTCGCGGACACCGCTTGAGCACCTCAGACGGTAAAGGAGGGACCATTGATTATTTTTGGGGAAAGGGACCTGTCTGTCATGCAGGTGAGGGGTCCTAAACTGAAAAACCCCGGGAATCTGCCTTTATCACGAACCAGCCATTACGGCTCAGCGGTTGGGCGGTGGCTACAGCGTATCCAGTTTAACTTAACTGATACCGCTCCCCCTTACCCGTGTTTTTTTTCTGCAATATGACAATGTTACCTAATTAAAACATCAGATACATAGTTCTTCTATTTATCTTGTTCATTAATTTTATAAATGTAATTACTGAGGTGCTTAATAATCTCCCCGGGGGTTTGTTTCCGCATATCAGCCATTAATCCTCGTGGATAGTTTTTTTTAATAATGTTTTCTGCCTTATTAAATTAATTCCCTCAGTTTACTGTGCTCCATCACATATTTTTTTTTTTTTCAGGTAATAAAAAACCCGTTACTGAATACACTTTCCTGACATCTGTATGGTTTTTTATTCTAACAATGGCAGATGCGGGCCTTTGGGGGAGATGCAGTTCAAACGGGAGGGCAAGTGACTATTGCTATTGTCATCGGGGCTCACGGTTGGGCAGCTGAACAACTGGTGAAGACCGCAGAAATGCTGTTAGGTGAGCGGACAATGTCGGCTGGATTGACTTTGTCCCCTGAAAATCGACACGTTAATTGAAAAATATAACGCAAAGTTACCGGGCTTGATACAGGGCGGGGGGTGTTTTTTTGGTGGATAACGGGGGGGAAATCCGTTTAATGAAGAGGATAGTGGTGGATAAACCGGACCATGAGGTTTTGCCGGCGTGAATATCCCATGCTGGTAGAAATTTTTTTCCGGACGATAACCCGTCTTTTGACGAGCTGGTGGCCATTGGGTGGAAACCGGGCGGGAAGGGTCCGTGCGCTCAGAACAGCCGGAGCCTGAAACAGCTCCGGTTCCAGCAGCCGCGCATCCTGCTCCGCAAGCCGCGGAACCGGTAAGAGCGATGACCGACAGCGATTATATGAAGTTCGGCCTGGTACGAATCGATGATCGTTTAATCCACGGCCAGGTAGCAACGCGCTGGACAAAGGAAACCAATGTGTCGCGCATTATCGTGGTCAGTGATGAAGTGGCCCAGATCCGCGTAAAACCCGCTTACCGGGGGGGACCTCCGGGGTTACCGCCCATGTGGGGGGTGTGGAAGATTCCCCCCTCAACACCCGAAATATGCCGGAGAGCGGGTAATGCTGCTGTTTACTAATCCTTCCGATGTCGAACGTCTGGCTGAAGCCGGGGTGAAAATCACCTCGGGGAAAAATCAGTATGGCGTTCGGCAGGGGGGGAAACCGGTGAATAATGCGGTTTCTGTGGATCAGCGGGATTGACGCCTTTAAAGCTGAATGCCCGTGGCATTGAGCTGGAAGTGCTAAAAACTCCGCGATCCGAAACTTAAAATGATGGATCTTATCGGAAAGTTGGTGATCAGGCTGTAATTGCTGCATTATCAGTTTAACTTCACAGGAGAAGTACAATGGAATAACCACACTTCAGTTGTACTGATATTCATCGTGGCCTGTATTGCCGGTATGGAATCGATCTTGATGGGGGTTTAGTTCCCCGCCCGCTGGTGGCTTGCCTTAGTCGGTGCGGTTCTGGGGATATGAAAACCCGGTTATTTCGGGGGACCACGGAAATAGCTCTCGGCTGGATGAATATCGGGGGGGCGGTTGCGCCGGGTGGTCCTCCATTATCTCAACCATTCTGGTTTTGCCGGACATCAGGGTATTGGTGCCGGTATTGCCGGGGATTCCGTTGGGCGGC
>JAHBCN010027025.1:0-10324 GCA_019359885.1 Listronotus oregonensis | reverse complement strand
TTGCAGGTTTTTCATAAATTTTCATGGTGTAAGATAGAAAAACAAATGATGATCGGAAAATTAAAAATCACTATAACTTCTTTTTTTAAAGGGAACACCCTGTATATGTTTAAAAAATTCAAATTCTGCAATCTTCCTTTTCAAATATATATACATATGATGAAATTCGAAGATCCATCCCCGATTAACCAAAACTTAAACTAAAAAAAACTAACCAAAAAAACCAAAATAAAAATTTTAAAAAAATTCTGCAACCCAAAGAAAAAAAAAAGCGTGATTTTTTTCACGCAATTTTAATGCTATTTCTGGAAATATTTTTTTACTTAACGTAGATATTCCTTTGAATGGAACATTGGGTTTTTTTTTAAATTTTCCCCCAACCCCCCAGGTAGGGGAAAAATTAGGGGAATTTATTTTGGTTTCTTTTGAACGGTTTTTAATTATCATGGGGAAAAAATAAACCCCTTTTTTCAGCTTGTTTTGGGAAAATTTTTTTGTTTTTTTTTAAAGAACAAACAGCCCAAAAATTTAAAATTTAAAAAATTTTTTTTTTTTTACCGAAAATTTTTTTTTTTTAAGACTTTTTAATATAGTATGTGATTTTTTCAAATGTTGACAAATTTTGATTTGTTTTCGGGGATGGGGGATTTTTGTAAGAAATGAATCCACCCGGGAAAACAATATAGAACATATTAAAATGATATAAACATCTGTAATTTGATTTTTTTGGAGCTTGGTAATTGAAAATTTTTAAATTTTTTTTAAAATTTTTCAAAGGCGACCTGCACTTTTTTTAAAAATGACAACAAAATAAAGAATGCTTGGGGGAAAGGGTCAGTAACCATGGTAAAGAAGGAAATTGTTAATGGCAAGATTTTTTTTGGTTTTTTTTTTATTTATTCTAAAACGAAAATAAACAGATTATATAAAATTTAATAATTAGTTCATACAGAAAACCAACTTTATATGAATTTTAAGTTTTTTAAAAAAAAAACCATTTTATTTTTAAAAAAAAAATTAAAAACCAGGTTTTAAAACCCCTTTTAAAACCCTTAAAATTTTATGAAAAAATGGCCCCTTTTTAAAAAAAGGATTATCTGTTGGAAAAACCCCAAGATTTTTAAAAAAAAAGTTTATTTTTTTTTTATGAGTTTAATTTTAATTTTTTCCCTTTTTAAAAAATGTTTTAAAAAAAATTTCAAAAAGGGTCCCCTTTTACGAAGCTATAATAACCTGTAAAAAAGGTTTAGAAATATAACTGCACGATTTTTTGAAAATTTTTTTTTTGACAATTTAATTTGGGGGCTCCAAAAACAAAAAAAAATACCTGGGGGGGAAAACCAGAAAACCTATAAAAACTATGGGCTCGGGTTTCTTACTTAACCAAAAACCCCCGCATACACTCTCTTGGCATTTATACAGATGGTGTGTAAAGAAAACAAAAATTAGGAATCTTCAAAGGAAAAAATAAATAATGAATGCAAAACACATTGGCTCATTACCACCTTTCTTTATTTTTATGCCTGTCGAGTGTTATCCCATATCTTTAATTTAATTAGAGGACAACTTTCAATTTAATTGGTTTGAAGGGGTCAGGCGGCAGCTGCTTTACATCAGTGCAGCCAGATCTTAAAAAAAAGTACTCCCTCCACGCACCATGATAGGGGAGGGCCCAATGGGATCGGGACACCAAAGGGCGCGAGCCAGATTTCCCAGATTGGGAGAAGTTTTCTCCTACCACGCAACGCGAAGAGGTAACGCACACAACGCTTGTCTACGTCCGTGGTAGGAGAAAACTTCTCCTTAATCTGGGGAGGAGACTTTGGCATCGCTCAGCTCCTTATGGTGTCCCAATCAGGAGGGAATGGAGGGAGTACTTTTTTCCCACAATCTGGCTGCACTGCTTTACATGCGTCTTTCGTCTAGCATTTTCCCTACTCTGCCATTTCAAATTAAACCTTCAGTGCGTTGGGTAAAACGTGTTTTTTTTTTTATATATGTATTCTTGCCAGCAAAAGGTTAACATAATTAAATGAAACGGTATAGTTTAAACTACTGAAAAAGTCATTAGGCGTTATGCTATTGTCAAACCTGGTCCACCAGTGCCTACTTCTCAAACAATTTTAAGTGTATTTAAAAGGTTTAAAAAGTCTAGTTGTATTAACAATGGTAAAAATGTTACTGCTTTAAGGGGAGGCTTTTGAACATTTAATTTTATTTTTGTTAGCATTTAAAATTTTCTGTTTTATTTATTTTTAAAAATAACATTTTATTTAAAAGTGTTTATTATTTGGTTTTTCCAAAGAATATTACGTTGTACTCTATTCTTAAAAACAACATTTTATTTACTAATACTAACCAGTAACATGTAAAGCTAACAACGATTTACCAAGAAACTGGAGTACCTTCACGAAGGAAAAATCATAAAAATTAAATCAAGCACAAATATCCCAATTACCGTCTCACACCTTTTCTTTGAGACGTTGCGGTTAAGGAAAAGTGGGGGTCTTCGTCGACTACCTTTTTTGTTGTAAAACCGGCCTTATTAAGTATTGCCTGTTCTGCTTATATGTACAGGGTTTTCCCGTATAATTGCGCACCCCTTTAAAATATTTATTTTTATAGATAGAAAAATAGTTTATATGAAAGTTGCAGGTTTTTTCATGAAGATTTTCATGGGATAGAAAAACAAATGATGATCGGAAAAACAAATTCCTATCAACTTCGTTATTTTAAATGGAACACCCTGTATATTCAAGACACCCACGGTACGTTAGTACTTAGGCATCAGCCTTCGTGGACTGTCCCAAGATTAAAAAAAATACGATTGAAAATTCAAATTCTGCTAATCTTCCTTTTTCAAATATATAT
The DNA here is from genome assembly GCA_019359885.1 of Listronotus oregonensis. NCBI lineage: Eukaryota > Metazoa > Arthropoda > Insecta > Coleoptera > Curculionidae > Listronotus > Listronotus oregonensis. Next base: position 7,453 of record JAHBCN010027025.1, on the reverse strand, counting down.
AACTTATTTTTGATAAAATTAGTTATTTGAATTTAAAATCTAATTCTTATAAGCCATGTTAGCCATGGCTACAAACCCAAAATTGAGTTCTGTCAAATATTATATTTTTGTTTGTTTCCAAGACGAACCATTAACGCGACTTAACTTTGCCAAACTTTTGGGGTTATCATGGCTAACTATGGCTTATAAGAACAGATTTTAAATTCAAATAACTTGCAACTCGTTTATCCGAACATAGATAAGTTATATATATATATATATATATATATATATATATATATATATATATATATATATATATATATATATATATATATATATATATATATATATATATATATATATATATTATTTAAGTTGTCCTCTAATTAAATTAAAGATATGGGATAACACTCGACAGGCATAAAAATAAAGAAATGTGGCAATGAGCCAATGTGTTTTGCATTCTTTATTTTTTCCTTTGGAGCTTCCTAATTTTTGTTTTCTTTACACACCATCTGTATAAATGCCAAGAGAGTGTATTCTTGGGTTGGTTGAACGTAAGTAACTGTAGCCACATAGTTTTTATAGGTTTTCTGGTATTCCTCTTTTAGGTATTTTTTGTTAGTTTATTGGAGTCACCATACTGTCAATTGTCAAATAAAAATTTTACAAACTATCGTGCAGTCATATGTGTCTAAGACCTTATTACAGTGTTATTATAGCTTCGTAAAATGTGATCCTTATTGAAACTTTTTTAATAATATTTATTAAAAGAAAGGTAATTAAAATTAAACTCATAAAAGCTAAAGTAAACTTTTTTATTTAAAAATCTTAGTTGGTTGTTTCGCAACAGATAATCCATTTTTAAAAGTGAGCCATGCTAGCATAAAATTTTTAAGAGGTTTTAAAGCTTTTAAAACCTGGTTTTTAATTTCTTTTAAAACATGAAGTAGTTTATCTTTGGGTTTAAAAGAAAAATCTTATAAATATCATATAAGAGTTGGTTTTCTGTATGAACTAATTATTAAATTTTATATAATCTGTTTATTTTCGTTTAAGAATGACATAAGCAAAAACAAACCAAAAAAGATCTTGCCATTAGACAATTTCCTTTTTTACCATGGTTACTGACGCTTTGAACCCATACAAGACATTCTTTATTTTGTTGTCATTTTTAAACAAAAGTGCAGGTCGCCCCTTTGAAAAATTATTAAAAATATTTAAATTTGTCTAATTACCAAGCTCCTTTAAATAGAAGATCAAATTACAGATGTTTATATCATTTTAGATATGTTCTATATTGTTGCCGTGGATGGATTCATTTCTTACAAAATATCCCAGATCCTAGAATATTACAAATCAAAAATTTGTCAACATGTACTTGATACTAATCACATACTATACTTAAACTCTTTTAGTACTTAAGCAAAAAAAAATTTCTCGGTCAAACGTAAAATAAAAGAAAATTCTTTTATATATATTATCAAATAAGGGTTACTGTCTAGTATCAATATTAATCAATCAATTTAAATATATTCCACAAAACGAAGCTGAAAAAAGGGGTGTTGGTATTTTTGCCCCATGATAATTAAAGGACCAGTTCAAAAGTAAACCAAAATAAATTCCAGTAATTTCGCCCCACGCTACCTGAGGCGTTAGGGAAGGCAATAATTAATAAAACCACAATGTTCTCATATACATTTAAGGAATATCTACGTTAAGTGCAAACAATAGTTTACCAGAACATAGAACTATTAAAATTGCGATGAAAAGACTCACAAGCATTTTTCGTTCTTGTAAGTGTTGCAGAATTTTTAGCCCAAAGTTGTGGTTAGTTTTGGTTAGTTTTGGTTAGTTTTAGTTAGTTGTGGTAAGTTTTGGTTAGTTTTTGAATCTATGTGGATGGATCTATCGATATACATGTAATTGTTTATTTATTTATTATACCTATTCATCGCTTTTTTGAGGTGACCATCCATAAAGTAAGGGTGTTTGGGGCGAAATTACCTGTTAAGCCTGAGCGGCCAAAGTGGACCTTTTGAAACTCATAGTGATTGGGGCGAATTTACCTGTACCCGAAAAAAGTGCCAAACCTGGCAATTTTTTCATAATGCATAGATTTGCATAATAATTTTGGGATTATGCTTAACTTACTTCCTTTTTCAAAATCTATATTATGCCGATGGGCACTCATTATTTCTTAGGGGTGAAAACTAAACTTTATTGCTAAAACCTATAAAACTATACATTAAAGCTTAAGTTGAGTAAAATTTGACTTAAATAAGTTGAAAAAGTAGTATTTTGTTTTTTTTTTTTAATTTAAAATATTTCAGCCCTTAAAAATCAACCCTTATTATAATTTAAAAAAAGGCATTAACCCTTAAAAAATTAATATATTATCACAGTGTTTTGCATGACAATTTGGGATTAAGCTGACCTTACCCTCCTCTTTAAAATCTTCATTATGCTGAAAGTAGCTTTTTACTTTTTAGGGGTAAAAACTACCCTTATTGCAAAAACCTTCAAAACTTTCATATTAAAGCTTAAGTCACATAAAATTAGGTTTATATAAATAAAAAATAAGTATTTAATTAATGCAATATTACAATGCAAAAAACAGTACAAAACCACGGATTTTAAAAAAATGCATCGAATCGCTTTTAGAATGCTCCAAAAAATGTGTTTTTTAGGCATAACTTTAGTTTTTGAGATGAAAAGTTCTTTAAAAAACCCTTGTTTTGGTTTCTTAAGAGCTATAAGGTCCTATACATTAAAACTGCCTAAAACCGTTACTTTTTTGAAGGGGTGAGTTTAAAGGGCTGAAACAAGGTAGTGCTCGTCTATACACACACATTTTAAACGTTTATATCTCACATAATTTTCGTCATACAGTAAATTAAACAAAATCAAAAGATTTGTAACTCAAAAAGCTACAATTTAATACCTAAGTAATTTTTACGTTTCTCCCTTAGTTTTCAAGTTACTTTCCAAGAAAAGGTAATTTTTATTAAACTTCTGAAATTTGATTTTCACTTGCAGCTCCATTTTTTTCAAAATAAGGCAATTTAAGTCGGTTAAAATTTTAGAATGTATTTATAATACATAGATAAAGAGATTTGAAAGAGGGGGCTACGACTCATTTTAATTAGGGTGGTAATTAGGGGTTTGTTTTCGAAGATATTTTCACTCAAAAAATTTTGGTCTGACTTTATTTTAATCATAGCTCTAACTTATACGATACATATCTTTTTCTAAAAAAAAAAGACCTTTGCAAATGTTTCTAATTATTAGTTTTTCTCGAAAATACGTAGATTTTGCATTTTTTGTGTTTGAAACTCTGAACTTTTGTGTTTGATGAATAACAGCTAACTTTTAACAAACCACAACTTGGTTTGTTTTGGTCCCACAGCAATTACAAAAAAGCCATTTTATTCGTTTTCTTTTAAGCCACAATTTTGTTGTTTATAGTTTTTTTGATAAAATGCATACCTATCGAGTTATTTGCAAAAAACCGATTAAAAACGTTGATTTTATCGTCAAAAAAATCCGACTTTTGATCGCGAATAACTCGAAAAGTATGTATTTTACAAACAAAATGCTCGGAACATTTTTTGCTAAGAAATTATTTTTCTATTGTTTTCTGTGGTCAAAATATAAAATAAAAATTCCACTCCCGAGATCGTTTGGCAACCACCCCCAAAGTAAAGGCGCCCTTCGGCATAAAATAGATTTTGATCCTTGGACTATTCCCTACCTACTGTCAATATTTCAAGTCATTCTATGCATTTTGAAAAAACTGCTACGGAAAATGGTTCGTTTCTTCTACTAATATTTATTGGTTGCTTTTGCCTAATGCTGAAGTAATTACAGGAAACTTAAAATTAATTAGCTTACCATCATTTTTATTTTTAAAAATGAATAATGTACATGTTACAAGAACTTATCTGCATTTTGTAACATTATGCCATAAATATTGTGAGAATTTCCAAGATTTTTAAAGCGAAATTAAAAAAAAAAGTTACCGTTTAATTAATATTTTAAAATTTATGTCACATTTTGAAAACAGTAATCGACTTGTCGCCCAAACCTTAATACGTTAATAAGTTTGTTTAATTTTAAATTTTGTTATTGAGTTTTCTACAGGATCTGCAAGTTCGTAATAGCTCTTTAACAAACAAGGGTATTAATAAGGGCCATTAATGATTAAGGCCATTTAAGGCTGATAAGGTAAAATTGGGCTTAATTTTATATTTATGATTTTTGCTTTGTAAAAATACTCCGGTTTTTTGGTAAATCATTGTTACCTTTAAATGTTACTGGTTTAGTTAGTAAATACAATGTAGTTCCTAAAAATAAAGTAAAACATAATATCCTTTAAAAAAACACGCAAATACCAAATAATAAATACTTTAAAATAAAATTCAATTCTTAAAAATAAAATTAAATAGGAAATTCCAAATTCTAACAAAAAATTAAATTAAATGTTTAAAAGCTTCCCCATGAAGCAGTAACATATTTTACAACTACTAATACAACCTGACTTTTAAAACCTTGTATAAACATTTAAAATTGTTTAAAAAGTAGACACTGGTTGACCAGGTTTGACAATAGCATAAGGCCCAAAGATTTCTTCAACGCATCGAAGGTTTAAGTTGAAATTGGGGGGAAGGGTAGGGGGAATGCTAGACGAAAGACGAGCGTGTAAAGCAGCTGCCGCCGTAACCTTTCCAATTAAATTAAAATTTGTCCTTTAAACCAATTAAATTAAAAGTATGGGATAACACTTGACACGCATAAAAAATACAGAAATATGGCAATGAGAAAATATGTTTTGCATTATTTATTTTGCCCCATATTCCTAATTTATTTTTTTTCTTTACACACTATCTGTATCAATGCCAAGAGAGTCTATGCTTGGGTTGGTTTACCGTAAGTAACTGCAGCCGCACAGTTTTCGATAGGTTTTCTGGTATTCCTGCTTTAGATATTTTTTTCATTATGTTAGAGTCTCCATACGGTTAACTGTTAATTTTTTTTTACAAACTATCGTGCAGTCATATGTGTCTAAGACCTTATAATAGTGTTACTATAGGTTCCTAAAATTTGATCCTTATTAAAACTTTTTTAATTATATTTCATAAAAGAAAGGTAATCAGGAATGTAATTCTGATTTGGAAAAAAAGCGCAGGTCAATGCAGATATCTCTTTCACAAGACCTTAAATTTATCTTGGATTGGGGCGCCAAAAATCTTGTTCAGTTTAATGCGTCGAAACCACACTGAAGACCCCTACGGTACGTTGGTACTTAGGCATCAACCTTTGTGGACTGCCCCAAGATTTAAAAAAATGTCAACATGCACTTGTTAATAATTACATAATAAATTTAAACATTTCTAGTACTTAAGCAGAAAAAATTTTTCTGAAAAACGTAAAATAAAAGAAAATACTTTTATATCATCAAATAAAGTTAACTGTCTAGCATTATTATTAGTTAATTTTTTATTTATTATTATTTTGCTTAATGCTAAAGTTATTACAGGAAACTTAAAATTATTATTTCACCATAATTTATTTTTAAAAATAAATATAGTCAGAATTTCCAAGATTTTTAAAGCAAAATTGATATTTAAAAAATTATTTTATATTTTGAAATGATATATTTTGAATTTGGATTGGGTGACCAACTTGTCACCCAATCCTTAATACGTTAATAAGATTTTTTAATTTTAATTTTTTTTATTGAGCTCTGAAGGTGATCTGCAAGTTCGAAATAGCCGTTTTACAAACAAGGGTAATAATAAGGGCCATTAATGACCGAGGCCATTTCAGGATGGGGCTTTCAGGTTGAAATCAATAATCGTCCCTACTGTCCAAGTTAGATAACAATATTTTTCGGCGATTGTGATTGTTATGTTATTAAATTGTGAAAATGGTAATTTTTCTTGATTTTTTTTGGGTTGTATCTCAATTTTAAAAATCCTACTTGACAGGTGCTTTTTTTAATTAGGTTTTATGGCACTGGCTAAACCAACTGGCCAGCTTCTCTCTTTGTTTATTATATAATTTTAAGTTTACCGAGATTAGGGGTATATATGTACATAACATTACAACTAATAGATACTTAAAATTATTCATAACTTATACAACAACGCTTATCTAAACATTTTTGTTTTTGTTTTTTTGGTTGTTTCTTTTGTTTTATTTTTTCTTGTTTTGCTTTCTTTGGTTCCCTTTTGTTATTTTTCTATTTTTTTTTCTTTTTTGTAAGTATTGCTTTAGTAATGTTTTTTTCGTCTTTTACTATCTTTTTAAAGTGTTATTTTTGCCTTTAACATAAATTAATACAAGGCGACAGGTGCTCTAATAACTATTATTCGAGTTACAAGGTTATAAACAGACTTAATAATTTGTTTTGTGTATTTTTTGTTGCCTATAATAAAATCATTTATTAATATAAAATCATGCATTAATAAGGGCTATTAATGCATGACTGTGTATACGTTATTATTACTCATACATAAAAGATCGTCAAAAATTATCAGTTTACCCTACCCTCCATAGACATAGTTAGTTAAATATTATTCTTTTAAAAGCAAATAATGGACTTAATGTTAGTCACCTTAAATATTAATTTCTAATGTGGTTTTTTTGGATTGCTTTTCAATTTAGGCAACCAACTTGACAGGTGCTTTAATAACTGATATTCGAGTGACAGGGTTATAAATAGACTGAATGTTTTGTCCTGTGTTTTTTTGTGCCTATACTCCGATCAGTTATTAATAACAAATCATGCATTAAAAATGGCTATTAATGCATTAATTTTTAATACACTAATATTACTCATTAATAAACGATCGCCGAAAATTGTCAATTCATCATACCCTCCATAGACGCTCTTTACGTCTTATGTAGGGCTTACAAAGAGCAGTTAGTTAAATATTATTCTTTTAAGAGCAAATAATGGTCTTAATCTAAGATATAGCGCTAGCAACTTGCTTTTCAATTTAGGCAACCAACTTGACAGGTGCTTTAATAACTGTTAGTTTAACACAAGGTTATAAATAGACTAAATGTTTTGTCCTGTGTTTTTTTATTGTGTCTATACTCTAATCAGTTATTAATAGAAAATCATGCATTAATAATTGTTTTTAATGCATAATTTTGTATAAGTTAATAATACTCATTAATTAAAGATCGCCGAAAATTCTCAATTCACCCTAACCTCCATGACATTCTTCACGTCTTAATGTAGGGCTTACATAGAGCAGTTAATTAAATATTATTTTTTTCAAAGCAAATAATGATCTTAATGTTAGATATAGCGCTAGCCACCTAAAATATTATTTTCTAATGTTGTTTTTTGGGTTTCTTTTCAATTTAGGCAACCAACTTGACGGGTGACTTAATAACTGTTACTCGAGTCACAAGGTTAAAGAAAAATAGACTGAATGTTTTGTCCTGTGTTTTTTTT
>JAHBCN010027024.1:0-10346 GCA_019359885.1 Listronotus oregonensis | reverse complement strand
GAAGCCCTGAAAACCTCCCATGCTATCGGGAAATTCAGCCGGATCTATGCGGCAGAGTTATAAAAATTTGGGACCTCTCGGATCCTGTCTTGAAGCCGCGGCAGACATTTGAATGATGTTATATTCATACATAATGGAAAAAATGATTTAAATAAATAAAGATTTTGTTAAAACCTTACACACAGCTTGTTTTATTCCATTTCAACATACCGCCCTTATTGGAAAACCCTTTATTTACTTTTGGTTATAGGAGCCTATTGAAAAAAAAAAAAAAAAAAAACAAAAAAAACCCAAAAAAAACTCATTTTAAAATTTTTTACTATTTTTATGATTGCGTTAACATATTTCTTTTTTAAATAATACCGGATTATTGACCTAGAAATTTTTTTAGCCTTGACGAAACACTGTAGTCAGATTGACCTTCGCTTCGGCTGGCATACAGGGGGTTAAGAAAACTGATATATGATTTTAAAAAAAAAGAGATAAGTTAAAAAAATATAGAAGAGAATATTTTGAAAAAAGGTTTCACATGAAAAGCCAATCAAAGTGTTGCACACTATTTTTTTCAAAACCATAATTCATTTTAAAATATTTTTCTTAAAAACCCCAATAAAAAATAAGGTTAACAAAAAAAACTTTGTTTTCTCCATTGTTTATTTTTAAGCAAATGTATACAATTAGAGCCATGTTATTAGGTTGCAAAAAATTTTTTTTTTAAGATATTAAAAGTAAAAGAACTTTGGTTTCGCCAAAAGTAAAATATTCAAAGATGATGTGGCAATAAGATGGTTCTAGCAAATGTTTTTTTTTTGACCCTGCTAGTGCCGGTAATTTGAACAAACTTTAATATTTCGAAGTCTCAAATTCAATGTAAAACACCACTTCAAAAAAAATCAACCATACTTCTAAACGTGCCATGCAGATTTGTGCATAAGCTATCATCGTTTTTTTATCAGATGAGTCTATTTATTGCCGCATTTTGTAGTTTTTTTTTAAGTCCCTTGACAAATATTTTTCAACCACAATAATTTTTTTTCTCTCTTCTTCCTTCTTCAATTTTACCTTGAAGAATGAGGCGTTGAAAGTGGTATCGCTCTCCACGCAATATGTGTCCGAAATAACCTATTTTTCTCTTCTTAATATTTTTGAAAAGTTATCGATCTGCTAGTCCAGCTCTTTGGAATACCTCCTCATTTCTCACATCATCGACCCAAGACACTTTTAAAATTTGCCGCAGGATCCACATTTCGAAGGTCTCACTTTTATTTATAATTGAGGCCTTCAGCGTCCACGTCTCGACACCGTATAGTAAAACGGACGAGACATAACACTTCACCATTCTGCATCTAAGGCTTAAATTCAAATTCTTGTTTGTAAATTTTTTTTGGAGTTTTAGGAAGGTTGTTCTAGCCTGCTCGATCCTGCATCTTATCTTCTGAACCGGCTCCAACTTTTCATTGATCATGTATCCCAAGTTTTTAAATTGTGTAATTTGGTAAATCCAGTGTTTTGTGCCACCCATATAGATCTGATATAACTCTAAAACTATCTACTTTATTTTTCTTTTATACATTTTTGTGTGAAATGTAAGTGTCCTGAGATACCAGTAACATGAAATTGACAAACGCGTAATAGACCTGTCATATCTGTCAGTGGTTTTGGTATCTCCTCATAGTGTTATAATTTCTTTATATTTTTTTATTGTATAAAACTATTAATATCGATAATCAAAACTGTCAAAAACACACGTTACATGGGTTGTCCTTTTTAGCAGTTTATATTAAAATATGTAAAGAGGAAAAAGGGGGAATTTTAAAATTTTTCATTTTATTTATGCTGTACTTTTTACAAGGTTATTTTTTAATAATTATTTATCAGGGACAAAATAATTTTAAATACTATTTGTAAATAGTTTTGGTGTGAAAATTTTTGAAAAAAATAATCAGTCCCTTTTTTAACCTTCCTTATATTTGGTACAGTGTCCTAATTGGGATATTTGCGAAATCCCCAGACACCATCAGAGTAAACTTCTTCTATCTTTGTTAGTTTCTGAGATCCCGATACATGTATCAGGAATTTGGGACACACTGTATATCAGCATAAGTAGATTTAAATTTTAAAAAAATCTAAAAGTGTTCCATGAAAATGAAAAGACTTTTAAAAAAATGGTGTCCATTTTCTTGTAAATAGGTGTAAATGTGATAAGTGTAATTATTTTTTATTTGCGTTTTGATTTTAAAAATATATTTTCCTCCTATGGAAATTTTTTATCTCAAATTTTTACCTAAAAAACCACTTGATCAAAACAAACTAAGTGTCTCAATATTGTAAAATCGCTAAACATTTCTTGAGCTCAATTAAAAAAAAAAATACTGAAGGATAATTCTTTCACCCGCCAATTCGACAGATAATTGGAGTTTTTTATGACAGTGTTTAGTAAGGTAGCCGAAATATTTTAAAATGTTTCTTAAGGAATAACTGTAACCAACCGAAATTCCATGTATTGCATACTGTATTCCATTCTATTGCTATATTTCTATAACTAGTTCTGACTACAGTTTCTCAGTACTCTACCTATAGAACACAAATCAAATTATTTTTTTCATTTATCAATGTTAATATGTTCTATCACAAAGCAACTGAAAAATAACAATTCAATCCAATATTCGAATATCCATTACAATCCCTTATAAAATTGTATCTTGTTAGCGATACCACAGGATCTCCACAACGTTGATGGGGGAAAATGGGTTAAACATCTAAAATCCGGCACCCACAGTACCTAGTACTTCAGGCTAGAAGTTAATTATAATATTTGTATTTAAAGCAGTTTTTAGGAAATAAATCATGTTTTGTTCTTTACTTACATATTAAAAAAAAAACAGATTTTTAAATCCTGAGATTTGTTCTATTGTTTGTGTAAAACAATAAACAGTTTTTTTTTTTTAAAAAATAAGTTCATAGTTAAAAATTCCTATTGTTAAAGCGATAAAAATTTAAAAAGCTAGCGAATTAAGTTTGTCGTCATTATGCCTTTAGAAGGGTTACATTTGGCAACATTACATCTCAGTCGACGCTACGAGTCGATCTGTCCCACAAAGTCATATGATCAGTGGGAGCTATTGCAAGTGTCAAAACAGTGTTGGCAAATAGCCTTGTCGGGAAATCAGCCTTACTGACTGGGTTACATTGTTATTAAACAGTTGTAATGCAAGTAAAAGCTTCTATATTTTTATACGTCTTTGGTTTTAAGATTGAGCCCTTTTTAAAAAAGTAGTATTTTTAAAAATTTTTTTTATTGCTATCAATTAAGGTATTCATGCTCAGTTTACCAAGAAATGTTTATGAATATGTTCTCAATCACTCTAATTAGAGGTCTCCCTCTTTTTTTAAAATACGTTTTAGGTTTTTGACAGTTTTGCCAAGGGTTAGGCGTAAAAATGTGTTTTCCCTATGTAAAAAGACTTTAAGCGATACCTATAGTTTATCTAGATTATAGTGCCATGTATAAAGATCTCATTTTTAATTTTATCTCATATAATTACCCATTTTGATGTATTAATTATTATTTTAGGAATTCTATTTTGTTTTCGAATTCTATAATGGTTAGAACCGGAGATAGTCGATTGTTTTAGGAACTTTTTAACAAACATTGTATAAAGTATAGGCTTAGATAGATATCAATAAGACATATTTCTTTATTTATGATTGAAATAAAAAAAATGAATTTATGTATTTTTGAAAAAAGAATTAAAAAACAGTTCGTTGAGACGCAAAAATATTGGAAAGTAAAAAGTTGATCAAGCAGAATTGTTAGATTTTTGTAGGGAATTTGTTTTCTAGAAATTTAGTCCAGTAACTAAAGACCTGAAAGTACCCAAAGCTGTAAATAAATCTTTACAGTTTTCATTTGTGGCGCAATTCTTAGGTCTTTGGGTTTTCGAATGAAAAAAATTTATCACGATTCCGGGCGGGAATCCGCTGAAAATGGCCCCGAAAATTCCAAAATGAGTTTTCCGCGAATATCGGCCAAAATATCGAATTAGAGAATATTTGTTTTGACAAAAAATAAAGACCACCTTGAAATTTAAAAAAATTTCCCCACCATTTTTTTCAACACCAATATTTTTTGCAAAAACGGCCGTCGAAAAATCCATAACATTTTCACTGGATAGATGTGGCTAAACGGCTAAAAAATGCAGATGGACAAAACAATTTTTTATCAAAGGGCAAGAAAAATGGTAAAGGGAATTTTCTGGGATCAGAACACTTCAAGGTCTCATTAAAAAAAGAAATGTTAATAACAAACCTTTTTTTTAAAAATCAATAAATCAGTGAGATACTCTCAAAATATTGTGAAAAAAAAGCTTTGATCGATTTTTTTAATATTCTAAAAAAATCAGAATGGACCCAAACTCATATGCAATGATAGGTACGGATTTTTCCATTCCGGTAAACTTTGAATGATTAAAGAATGTACATTATTGCCCGAGTAATGGAACAATTCATCCGCCCGCTTATAAGTGAATCCATGAAGATAGCGGCATTCTAGCGGAGGCGACTTTTGGGTCCCGTTCTCTCAAAAACCATCGGTTTTTGAAAAAAAATATAATGACCATTTTTGTAGATTACAAGGCCATCTTCATTTTTTGTCAAAACAAAAATTCTCCAATTTGAATATTTTGGCGGATATTAGCGGGAAACCGATTTTTCGGGCCTTAAGGGGCCATTTGCAGCCTTTTTCCACCTGTTAATGTTGATAAACTTTTTTTCGCTTGAAAGCATCCCCGAAGACCTAAGAATTGCGCCACTAGGAAAAACTGTACAGATTTATTTACAGCTTTGTCCCTTCATTTACTGGACTAATTTATGCTTAATTATTTTTTCGACGGGGAACTGTCACAACAGTTATTTAAGACGCTATTTTTTAAGAGGTCACAAATTAAGGGTTCGTAAGTCATGAAGCCGTTCAGAACTCACAATATCTGAATTAAATATCACTAATGGAATATCTATTTCAGCCTATTCCCTCTAGTTGAGATAAAACGTATTAGGACGTATAAACAGAGTGTTAAAAAATTAGCGCACGATATTTATAGGGTATAATCTACAGGTAAATATAGGGCAAAAATTTTACATAAATATGACCTGAGAAATATGAAAGAGGCTAAATCCTCAAGATAAGAAGAGAATTAGCCGAATGTTGTGTTATGTTGGTACAATATAATTTTTTATTTTTTTTATATATCTTAAAATTTTTATTCAGAGACGTCATATATTATGTAGTTGGGAACAAGGCAAATTTTGTCCAATTTTTTCATTTATAAGTTTTATTCGTGTTTTAAAATTAATTATAATGTTACATAGTATTTTTTATTTAAAAAGATACCCTGCAGGGTATCCAAAAAATACATGTACAAAATTTTATGATAAATTCGACGTCAAATTAGGTCAACTTAGTAGAGAGCGTTAAAAATCGTAGGAAAAATTTTCCTAATTTTCTTAAAAACGTGCTGATCGATTTTATGTTTTTTTGGTATATAGACCCTTACCAACGTTTATCAATTTTATTTAAGGGGGTCGCCCCGTGTTGCGGCCTGTTTTTCAAGCATTTTTTGGGATTTTTAATTTGACGAACAGCAAAAAGGTCAAACTTTGGGGTTTTTATTATTTATTTATTACTATTTTAGAATTATAGTTCATTAGAACGGAAGTTGTACTACTCTGAAGACAAAGAAAAAAAAAGCATTTTAATCTAAAAGCCTGAATGCATGGAATGAACCAGAATCAGTTAAAAATATTAAAAATTGGATTTTGAGCAGACTGCTGAAAAAAAAAATAATTTCATGATTTTCTTGTATTGTTTCGTTACAAAAAAAAAATAGAAATACTAATAATTTTTAGAGGATTTTAGGTCATTCCCTGCGTTTACATGTGCTGAGCCTGCCTTATAAATTTCAAGTGATGGAGGAAAGTTTGAAAAACAGTTTTGAAAAAGACGCGTTTAAAGTTTCAAGTACGGTTAAAACTATGAAAATCTTAACTTACCCATCAATCTGCAAGGCCTGTCCCATCGAGTATTCCTTCTTCTGTCTCCTAAAAGTCTTTTAAAGTGGATTGCTCCGCTTTTGCTTTAGTTCTGGCATATTTTACAATGTCACTCCTGCGCTGCTCGGAGCACGCGATGCTCGCTTCATCACGATCGTTTACATACTTACGCGCATCTGCTTTTTCTAAATGCTCTATCTTTATAACGACTTTGAATTTCAGAAAATCACTTTACTAGCATATTCTAAACATGTTAAGAAATCAATTTATGCAAAAAAGGATTTTTTGAACCCATCACACCGGGCGACCTCCTTAATGCTTATTATTGGAATTGAAATAAAAATTTAATTTTCATTCCCCCAAGTTTTTTTGAGTCTGGCATTTTTTAATCCATCTCATTTATTTTGAAAAAATGTAGATCATATGAAAATGACCTAGCTTTGCTTTTTTGTATATAAACTGTTAAATTTTATAATTTGTTTTAGTCCAATTTAATATGTGCATCTGAACAAAAATGTTGTGATTAATTGAAAAAAAAAATGTGACATTACATTCTTATGACATTCAGAAAATTATGCTTATTTATCTCAGACAGCTTTAAACAGATCGGATAAATACCAGCTTCAGGATTGCCCTACTAGATGGATTGGCCTAAGAAAAGTTTCTTATTTTAGGTTTGTGAGAACCTTTTGCCCTCTTTTTATGTAAAGAATACGCCCTAGAAATATAGTACGCTAATTTAATACAGTCTGTATTGTATATGGTGAAAATCTGAAACTTGTTTGTATTACAAGTTTAAATTTTCTGCTATGGTTTGTCTTTAACATTTCAGTTTTAGTAGCTGCAAAAAAAAAAAGTTACTTTAAATTTTTAAAGTGTTTGTTTGTAAATTTCTTTATATGTGTGTCTTGATTTTTTTTAAAGTAACCTTAGAATTATATCTATTATCTGATAGCTATATAGTTAAGATTAATTTTTGACTGTATTTAAAGACTTTTTGTAAAAGACTGTAAATATTGATATTTTCTTTTATTTTTATTTTGTGCAATTGTTTTTTTTAGAAAGGAGGATAATATTACTCACTTGGCGTGTCGCATTTTTGCATGTGTTAATACTTTGACAGCTAACAAAATTAACTATTGTATTTTTTTATCGGATAATATAATCTTGCATGTCCAATTATGTACACAGAAGGTGCCATGGAAAGCCATTTAATAGCATAGAAGTAATAAAAATTGTGAGAAACTTATGTAAATAGTTTGTTGAATCTTATGACAATCAGTTAAAGACCACCCAAATGGTAGCAACATCACAAGGAAAGTATGTAGTTTAGTAAACTATAAAAAAAACACTAATGCAAACTAAAGCAAAAAGCTTTTTTTATGTAAATATAAAATTATGATGGATAAATTGGATTTGTGAAACTATACTATAGTTATTTTCCTAAAAGTGCGGAAAGTGATACTTTTGGCCCCGTTACACGAACGACACGCACCTGAGTTCGGGAAAGGGGCCCAAAGCGGAAAAGTTATTTCCGCAAGTGTAAGGAACGATATTTTTCTACAAGCGAAAAGGGAAAAAAACATAATTTTAAAGATTTTGTTTAAAAAATTTTATTTATTAACAAGGGGAATTTTATACACTAATTATTATTATTAAATATATAGTAAAAGTGTGACCAATTACACGTATTGAAAATTTTATCGCTGGTGAGTTGCTTTTGTAGAAAACGTTGACGTCGGCGGCGTTGGGTTCTTGATGAGCCAATTTGTTGCAACTATGGGAAGTTTTTAAGGGGGGTTTAGAATTGAAGATGGCATTGACGGTTGTTCCTGGATAGTGGAAGGTGGGGAAAAATTGAGTATTTTGTTTGAAATATCCTTTCTAAAATTTTTTAATTCTCAATATCCTTCAGCGACTGTTTAGACTTCCCCCTCCGGGGTTTAATGTGGAATATGTGTTCTCCGGAGTTTGCCAGAAATGTTGCAGAGGACCGGCGTTGCCTAGTATAAAATTCCGGGTTGGAATTTTGAAATAGACCGTATTTCCGAGGGCATTTTTCCATGGTATTAATGCCGATAATTCTTAATCCTGATAGTTCAAAAAAAATCGTCTATGTGGTGTTGTCTTTTCTTAAACTGGCATATTTTTATATAGATTAAAAAATTTTCCATTTTCGATCTCCAGAAATAAAAAGCTTTAAGCGGGTTTTTTTTAGTCTGGATTTTATCAATACTAAATTTTCTTGGTTTTAATAGGGCCAGACACATTTTTGTTAACCCCTCTCTACGCCAAGCCCCAAACCAAAAATCGTAGCCACTTTTATTTTAAAAAATATCATCTGGGCTTCATCCATAAATTTTTCAATATTTTTTTTTTAAAAAGACTATTCAGTTTTTTTAGTCTTCAAACAAGTTATTTTTTTAACTTTTAGCATTTTATTTTTTTTAAATATTAAATTAAAGATGTATGTCTTTGTACAAATAACATCAGACCTTCGTCCTTCGTATCATAGTTCTTGTTGGAACCCCCAAATCTTTTTTGGGCAAAAATGTTTCAAAATTTCTGCCAGATCAGAAGTAAAAAAAAAAAAACGAAATGTTGTTTTTTTAGTCCTGCATCTACGCAAGTTGATCTAAAACACAAATTCTTACATACCAGCATTATAAAAACGGTTAAATTTATATGTTTAAAAAAATGCTATTAAATGTCACATTTCAGTTTGACCACCCTGTACAATAAAGGACCTGTCAGATTATCAATTCGACCCATTGAATTATTGTAAATTTGATCTCCCCCTTTAGTATTCCATTCTACAATAATAAATTAATATTAAATTTCCTTTAATTTTTTTATGTAGAGGAATTTTAAATTAAAATTGGCAGGCTTATGGACCCCCATATTTTTGATCTTATAGGGGCCCCCATTTGGGCCCTCAAGGTAATATTTTTTTTTTACTTTTTTTTCCCTAAAACAAGACCACATAAGAACATGGTTTGAATTGAAACCTAAAAAGATACGGTATAAAATTAACATTTTCGTAATGGGTATTATTTATGTTCATCTTTGGGAAAATTATTTTTTTTTGGTAGTTTCACTAAAAAAGGCTTCCAATTTGTTTCCGTATATATTTTGTCTACTAATTAACAAGTGTTTAATTTTTTTTAAATAATAAAAAAAAAACACTTTTGATGGGGAAATTTTTTTAAAATCGGAAAAAAATTCAAGATGTGAATAAATTTGAATTATTGTTTTAAAAAGTTTTTTTAAAAGTAGAGATTTTTTGGGGAGAGCTAAGTAACAGTGAAGTAGTTTTTTAATCAAATACGATCAATAAAAATATGACAGAAATGGGATTTTTTTTGTTAAGGGTTTTTTTAGAAAAAATCAACTTGAAATTAATGCCGTGAACCCGTATTTAAAAAAGGGGCCTGGTTTAACACCTTTTTTAAATCAGGTTCACAAACTTCAGTTAAAAAAATTCAACGTAATAAATTTTGACAACTGTTTAACCCTTTTAAATGTCTTAACTTCTGTTCTTTCGAAATAAAAAAAAATCCGGCGTGACTTCCTCATGCTTTTTATAGTAATTTGGAAAAAAAAATCTGAAAAGTCAGAATTCCGGAAGAATTCTTTTTAGACAGGATGCAAGAAAAGGTAAAATGGATATCTTCAGCGCCCCAGGTAATCCCAATGGTCGTCAAAAAGGGAAAAAAGGTAATTTATTTCAAATAAATTATTCCTAAATAAAATAATTCTTACCTTCACAATTTTTAGCCCAGTAAATGAACAGTGAAAGTACCCCAAAACTGCAAATAAATCGTAAATTTTCATTTGTGGCGCAATTCTTAGGTCTTGCGGATGCTTTGACGAGAAAAAGTTTATCACGACGGGGAACCCGCTGAAAATGGCCCCCAAAGTCCCAAAAATGAGTTTCCTTTAATATCTGCCAAAACATGCGAATAAGAGAATTTTTTTTCAGACTGAAATCACTTTGAAATCTACAAAAAAGGTACTTACCATTTTTTCCCCAACACCAATAATTTTTCGCAAAAAAAGGCCGTCAAAAATCCATAACATTTCCCCACTGGATAAATGTGGTAGGTGTTTTTTACAAAAAATGCAGAGGGCAAATCAATTTTTTATCAAAACACCAGAAAGATGGGAAGGAAATTTTCTGGGAATATTAAACACTTCTAAGGTCTCATTTTAAAAAAAAAAATTTTTTAACAAAACCCTTTTTTTTAAAAAAAATCAATAAATTAATGAGATATTCTAAAAAAATTTTTGGAAAAAAA
>JAHBCN010027023.1:0-10269 GCA_019359885.1 Listronotus oregonensis | reverse complement strand
AATATTCAGATATTTATTAAATTATTTTTTTTTAAATCAAAGTTATAAAATAATATTTTTTTATATAGGGTGTTCGAAAAATGCACAGCCAAAGAAGGAGGGTTTATAAGGGCGATTTTTGGCCCTAACAGAAAATCATTCTAAGGGCTTGGAATATATTTTATTAGCCGTCAGAGGTAATAAAAAAATTATTCCAGACTAAACGAAAGCACTTCCCTCTACGCATACACTCTCCAACCCCCTTAACTCATTTTAATTTCAATTTCCTTTATATATATATATATATATATATATATATATATATATATATATATATATATATATATATATATATATATATATATATATATATATATATAATATTTTTTTTTTTGAAATAATTAAAAGATGGTAAAAAATAGATAAAATCCGATTAAATCTTTGATAATTGGCACACTTTTATGTACTTCATTTATTCAGCATGCGGTTTTCTCCAAGGAAGTTTAAAGGTGTATGCCTAGTATGAAAATAACTGTCAAAGTTGGCCCCGCCGATTCTGCGCAATAACAAAATTCTACGAATTAATTTAATGTGTTCCCTACTTACACACTGATAAATCAGTGTGTAGTTAGGCAACACATTATACTTTTATGAGAGCCGTAGTACCGTTTTTGGTCCTAGGTTGCCCCAAGGGTTTTTTGGCGTGGGCGCGCGCGGCGCCTATGATTTGTCATTTTCGTTGTGGTTTTGCCTATCGAAACTAATGGTGCCCGCCCGTATTAGTTCGATTGTTTTGCTTTGTGTGAGTACCTATATATTTTGTGGTTGCAGAAGTTTTTGGATTGATAAAAACCTTCTTATTTTAGTGATTATTGTTTATTAAATTGTGACTGTAATTTTGGGTTTTTTTTGGTACTTATAATATCGTAACAAAATGATTAGTGGTTGTATGGTTTTGTCTTTCAAACCCAAGGGTAAAATACCCGGCATTTTTTACTTTAGGTAAGTATTTCTTATATTTAAATTGGTGCTTCTTATGAGACGTAACGTTAGGTAACCGAAAAAATAATAATATATCAATTATGAATAATAGAATAATGAACATTTTATAGGAAATAGCAGTGAGAAAAGTAAGGCAATCTTAACTATCTTTTAGATGACACACTGATTCCACAATGTTTGTGTATTTCTGTGGATTATTGAAAAGAAATAAGGTTTACATTTAGGTACTTTTATTTCATTTAATAATTTAGTACATTCTTTTAAAGGATCAAATTATTAATTACTGGGCAGACCAGGCAAATTTTAATATATACGGGTTCCTCCAATTGAATGAAAGAAAGTACAATATTATGTTAAAGTTCCTTTTGCTTTTTCTGAAATTAAAAAATTTTTTGTTTTTTAAACTTACATTATCAACTTTTTAAGCTCGACATACTGTAGACACATAATATTTAACGGATACTGTTACAACGGACACCTAGGTACCAAAGGTTACTAAACATTTTTAACCACTGTTATTCTGTCTCATGAATGTTTGTTATTAGTGAAAAGTAAATGCCTAAAAAGCAGTTATAAAAATTTCACTTTTTAATGTACAACCAGAATCTTAGAATTAGATTAAACTCATTTACACTATCTTGCCCTTCTTTTATCACAAAATTGGTACATGAAACTATTATACAATGTTTGAAATTTATTTTAAAAAATCGTGTTTTTATTTATTTACAAAGATTTTTGGTAAAAATACAAAACTCACAAAAATATCGACCATTTAAATAGAAGGCTTCTTTCCGTATTACATCAGATGATATAAAATCCAATATTACACAATAATTTTAAATATTCTATGGTAGTATCGTTTAATAACCAACAATTTTGTGCAAAAAATTTAAAAAAAAACAGTGGATGCCTAAATTTGACATTTGATGATGTCAACTTTATAGATAGTAACAAAGAATTATGGAAGTCCGCCTCTGACCTACTATTCATTGCGCAAACTCTGCAGGGCCAATCCCCCTATTCCCGCTGCCCTACACGCCTAGACAATTTTGTTCTACAGTATTGGGCTTCCATACACCTTTAAACTTCCTTGGTTTTCTCATTTTTATCCTGCCAAAATAAAAAAAGTGTCCTCAGTAAGCAGCCTGAGAAAAGAAATACTTAATATTCTAAAGTAAATTATTTCATGGATGGAATTACTTAAAGAGTAATATAAAGTTATTTTATAAAACATCATTTTATCATTTCTGATGTTTTAGAAATAATACGTACGTCTGAAATTAATAACTTCTTTTTTTAAGTCGGTTAAAGAAATAAAAAAACTCGTTATATCAAAAATATAATTTATTTGTCACCGCATTTTCTTGCAAGAATATACAAAGTCTTAACTCTATTACATAACAAACCTACAAATATTATATAATCATAATTTTATTTACATAATCAGTTATTAATTATAAAAATACAAAAGTGAAAATTATAGGTAAACATCAGTCAGTCAGTCACGATGTCTCATCTCAACGAATATACTTAAATCTAAGTGAGAAAATGTATGATGATAAAGTAAATATATCTTACAGATAGATGATCAGAAAATAAGTGGAATTTTTTTGCAAAATTTCCCCAAAAAAATATACAGTATGCCTCTTTTATAACGTACTTAAGTGAAGTAATGTACTCTTTTCATATTTCTTATTACGTAATTAGGATTTGGGATGCTAAAGTGATTATTTTGTTTACTCAACGCGACTAGGTTCGATACCCTTTGGTGTCTTAGGCATGATAATTTAAAGAAGAGGAAAACTAAGTGTAAAAGCTAAAAACACAAGTTAAAGGATTCTATTTTAAAAAAGTGGGTTGGTAGAAGTTTTCAAGGTTGAGAAAGCTCAATTTTTTTAAAATATTGCATCAAAAAACACATAGTATGATTATGCCTTATGGGTATACCTTTATGTTTATATTTGTTGTTTTTTCAAATTCAGTAGACTAAAAATGATCAAGTGATAACGAAGGAAAGGGAGGTAGATCTGTAAGAAGCTCTTTCCAAAAGGTGAATTTCTTAACCTCAACTCAAAGTCAAAGCTGACATTTGAGAATTTAAATTTTCGATGCGCATGATTTTAAAACGACATTATACTAATAGACCGCCAGATAACTGTTGACAGAATCACAGATATGGGAAGATAAAAAAAAAGAAAAAAAAACAGATTATATCTAAAAGAAGTCCGGAGGTAGAAAGCAGCAAAATCATTTTTTTTTGTGACAGTCCACAAAGGCTGATGCCTACGTACTAACGTACCGTGGGTGTCTTGAGTGTGGTGAGAGGGAGTTTGTTCACACCGGACTTAAATTTTTGGAGATTGGGAGGAGAAGCGGGCAGCAGGTTTCATAGTCTTGAAACTCTAGGGTTGAAGGAACGAAGAAAGTGGGAAGTTCGGGGCCTCTCTAACTGAACTGTAAAAGGATGCATAAAAGTTGCACTACGTGTTGCTGTTGGGAGCTGCCAGAGAAGGAATTATACTGGCCAACTCCTCTGAGCAGAAGCCGTGAAAATACCTATAGAAGACCGACAGATCCCCTACAGCTCGACGGTGGGCAAGAAGAGGAAGCCTTTATGTGAGCGTTTTATCATTAATAAGACGAACGGCTCTTCTTTGAATGGGGAAATCCCGAATGCTAAGTGTTGTAGGGGACGCCATTCCCAGACATGAGAACAATATTCTAAAGAGGGTCTGATTTGGGATACATACAGAGTGTACAGATTGAAAGAAGAGAAATATTTTCTGGCTCGGAAGAGAAATCCAATTTTTTTGAAGCTGCTGAAGCTATGGATGAAATGTGTTGGTGCCAGTTGAGGTTATACTCAAAAGTAATTGCCATGATTTATGTGTTACTCATGCGCACTAACTCTAATTGTGAATACAGCTGTCAAAATAGATCAAACAGCTTCTTGATTTTAACAACCAAATATATTTAGAATATTAAATTAAATAAATTTTAATTTTAGTACAAATTTATTGGGCTAAATCGACACCAAAAATTTTTCTGCGTCGATAACGCCCGCATTTTCTCAATTTCTTTTTGTTAAAATGTAAAACACGTTCAGCATTTTTATCGCAAAAATTTTGATACGATTTATTAAGCGTTGAGAGTCAAAATAATAATAAATATTTAAATTTTCGGCGATCATTTCCACAATAATTCTTGTACAGCTCATGGAACTAACTTTCGATGCAAGAAATATGCTATAATCGAGTTTTACTGTATGTTTCTTAAAGAGTCACAAATTACCTAACAAAAACAAATATTTAATTAACCCATATTTTGCTAAAAGTTTCAAAAAAAAACTGAAGCTCATATTTATAGATTGAGCTAGTAAAATTCCATATTAAAACTCTTTTATGAATGTCAAAAAAGAGCTTTGTTAATATATAATATGTCACTGCACACCACATAGTGCAATTGTGTTTAATAAGGTCCACTTTGTCCCGGAGGTCCGTAGCTTGTCTGAGGTCCTCCGCATCCTGCGCCACCACCTCCACCTGCTCCGAAACAACCTCCCGCTCCACCGCCGCCTCCTCCACCACACGATCCTCCAACACAACCTAGAAAAAAAAATTAATATTAATAATAGTATTTTGTATGAATGATACCTAGTTCTGACCAAAGTATAGGCCTGATTTTACTCTCCTAAGACAATTTTTTTAACTTTACTGGTCCTATCAGTGTACTTACCACCACCTCCGCCACCGCCTCCACCTCCAGTGACCTCCGACTTAGCCTTATATCTGATAAAGTAAACTTCTGGTTTGCTTGGAGCAGTAGGTGCGGGAGTAGGAATGTTAATTTCGGCAGCTTCTTCTGGTTTCTTCACCAGGACGTAGACCAACTTTTTTTCTTCATTTTGAGCCTATTTTAAAAAAACTTATTGGTCATTTTCTAACCAGGAACTAGGGAAACATTTTTAGGACTGAGAAAAGTCTGGGGTTTCAATGGAATTCATATAAACAAGAAAAAATAAAATTAAAATTTAACTTTAATTTCAAGTTCGATAATGGATATCTCGAAAACAAAACGTATCCAACTAAAAATTCTTGCAAATTCGTAATCAGCACATAGAATTTTTTTTCTCTGTTCATATTCTCTGCAACGAAATAATATTATTGTTTTTATTAAGCAATTACCTGTTGTTGAATGGTCAGTTGTTGTTGAGCCTCGTACGAAGGAGCTTTGATAAAGATGATCTTGTAATTTTTAGTAGCTTGTCCCAACGATATCGGTCTTTGCGGTCTGAATTCTTCTGGTTCAGGTGGTGCCACGTGGACGTAGATGTGTTTTTGTACCAAGACGCCACCGCCTCCGCCACCGCCGCCTCCAATGCCAAAGCCGCCTCCAAAGCCACCGCCGAAACCGCCACCACCACCCCAGCACCACCAGGGGCTGCGACTCCTGAAACATCAATATGTTTTTTAGATATTTAGTTATTTTTTTTTAATTGGATTATAAGATTCTTTTAACAGTGGCACAGTTAAAAGAGATTTTTTTTGGTAATTAAAATTTAACAGCAGTACCATCTTTTAGAAAAAGGTGCATAGAACCTAAACAACCAAAATCCATGTAAAGGCTAGTTTTTCTTTGTTTGTTTAGGAAAAAAAGTATTAAAAATAGTATTTTTTTCTTTTAGAGTAAGAAATTTTAATTTAAATCTTTGAAAACTTAAGTATTGTATAGTATATAAATAATATTTTTATTCTTATTCATTGGAAAGTTGATTTTAAGTTTTTCCAAGCCACATTTTTGGCATTGTAACTATAGTACAGGATCCCACCAAGGAAGTTTAAAGGTGTATGGAAGCCCGATACTGTAGAACAAAATGTCCCGGCGTGAGGCAGCGGAATGAGGGATGCCCCGCGGTTTGCGCAATGAATAGTAGGTCAGAGCCGGACTTCCATAATTCTTTTTACTATCTATGTTGACATCATCAAATGTCAAATTCGAGCATTCACTGTTTTGTTTTTTTGCACAAAATTGTTGGTTATTAAAGTATACCATAAAATACCATAAAAAAACTTTGTAAATAAATAAAAGACAGAACATTTCAAACATTGTATGATAGTTTCGTGTACTTATCACCAATTTTTGATAAAAAAAAGGGCAAGATAGTGTAAAAGTTTAATCTAATCCTAAGGTTGTGGTTGTACATTAAAAAATGAAAATTTTTTTAACGCTTTTTAGGCATATACTTTTCACAATAACAAACATTCATGAGACAAAATAACAGTGGTTAAAAATTTTTAACCTTTGGTACCTAGGTATCCATTGTAACGACCCTTAAATATTATGTGTCTACAATGTCGAGCTTAAAAAAATTGTAATGAAGTTTTAAAAAAAAAATCTAATTTTTTTTAAACAAATACAGAAAAACAAAAATAAACTTTAACATAAAATTGCTTCTTTTTTATTCAATTAGAGGGACCTGTATATATTAAAATTTGCCTGGTTATCCATAATGAATAATTTTGATCCTTTAAAAAAAAGTTCTAAATTATTAAATGAATTAAAGTACCTAAATATAAACCTTATTTATTTTTTTAATCCACAGAAATACACTATGGGGAAAATCATCAAAAGATAGTTAGGATTGCCTTATTTTCCCCTTTTTTCCCCTAAATTTTTTTATTTTTTATTATTCATAATTGATTATTTATTTATTCTTTACCTAACTTTCTCATAAGAAGCACCTAATTTAAATAAAAAAATTTTTATATAAAGTAAAAAATGGGGGGGATTTTTTTTTCAAGACAAAACCATCAAACTCTAGTCATTTTGTTACGATATTAAAGTAAAAAACAATAAACCAAAATTATAGTCAAAAAATTTAAAAAAACACTAATAACTAAAATAAGTTTTTTATAAAAAAAAAAACTTCTCAACCCAAAATATAATCCCAAAACCCAAAACAATCGGAAACTCGGGCTCTCAAAAAGTATTATGTGTTTAATACACACTGATTTTTGGTGTGTAATAGGCAACACATTAAATTTTATTTGGGGAAAATTTTTTGTTATTGCGAAAAATCGGGGGCCAACCACAGTTATTTTCATACTGGGCTGGTTTTTTTTGATCAAATGGGCCGCATTGGGGCTTAACCCTTTTTAAAATTTTGGGGGCCCACTGCCCCTTTTTGGGCCCCATCTGTTTTGATGATTTTAAATTTTGTAAAAAAATTTTTAGTAGAAAAACCAAGGGAAAAGCGATAGGTTCCCTTTAAAAAATTACCCTTCAATTTAAATTTTTTTTTAAAATTTAAATTTTTCGATATAAACTGCCCTTTTGAACAATTTTCTCAATAAAAAAAAAATGTTTAAAAAAATAGGAAAAAAAAGGTTCCCCGCTTTAGCTTTCAACCCAAACCCTTCCCCCGGGTGACGGGGGCTAAAAAATTTTTTTTTTTTATTCTTTTCTTTTCCCCAAAAAAACCGCAAAATTAATTTAAAAGCATATAGTTAATTTATTTTGGGGCAAATTTTTAAAAAAAACAATTACGGGGTTCGGCTTTTTATAGGCAATGTCCCCTTCCCCATTCCCATTTTTTTTTAAAAAATTTTAAAATCTAAAAAAAGAAAACTTAAAAAAAGGGGGGGGAAAAAAATTTACACAATTTTTTTGCAGTCTTAAAGGTAGAGAAATTTTAGAAACTATATTTTTTTAAAAGGGCCCATAGAAAAATATTTCGGTTTAACCCATTCTACTTAAAAAAAATTTAATTTTTTACCACCCCCCCCGGGTTTCCCCGGGGGTTTCCACGGGTTTCCCTTTTCCGTGCGCCCCCCCAAAAGGGGCCCCCTTTTCCCCCCTTTTAAACCCAAACCCCCCTCATTACGGGGGATTTAAAATTAAAAAAAAAAATTAATAATTTAATTTTTTTAAAATTATATTTTAATTTTTAATTATATATTTTTAATATTTTTAAATAAAAATTTTTTAAAAAAGTATAATAAAATAATTTAAATAATTTATATAAAAAAATAAGAAATTAATATATATATATTATATATATATATATATATATATATATATATATATATATATATATATATATATATATATATATAAAAAATATATATATATATATATATATATATATATATAAAAAATATATATATATATATATATATATATATATATATATATATATATATATATATATATAATATAAAAATTTTTTTAAAAATTTGAAAGTAAAGAAAAAAAAACCCAAAAAAAAAAAAATTTTATTTTTTCCCTTTTTAAAAAAAAAGGGCCCCAAATTTTTGGTTTTTTTAAACACTTTTTTTCGATTTTTTTTGGGTTTTTTTATCGGTTGAAAAATTCTGACGGTTCAGTAAAAAAATATTTCCTTTTTAATTTAAATTTTTTTTAACCCTAAAAAAAAAAGCTCGGTGGTCCCCCAAAAAATATCCCCGGAAAAACCCTGTATATTTTCCAAAAAATGCCTTTAAAAAAAAACGTTAAAAAAAGTTATAAAAAGGGGGGAAAAATACGCTGAAATTTTTTTTGTGTAATATTCACTTTATTTCGGGCCCAAAGTTTGGGCCGGGGCCCCCACTCCCCGAAAAAAATTTTCTGGTGATCTACCAAAAGTAACGTGCAAGTTAGAGGCAATTTATTGACTCAAAACTATTTATTAATGTAATGCATAACTGATGTCTAAACTTACAAGGAGGACCATAGCTGCCGGAGGGCCCCCCATAAAAATTTCCGGGGGGGGGTAGAGGGGGCTGGATAATTTACTCCCGGCCCCCCCATAAAGGTAAGCTAGCACAAAGCGATGCTATCTGTAAATAAAAATGAAAGGTTAGGTGCAAGTCGCCTGACACTTATTTAATGATATAAAAGTGAAATTTATATTTTAATTTATAATTAAAATGTCAATTTAAACGAAGATGTAAATACATATTCGTGATATTTAAACTGGTAAAGGTGATTGTACCGAGCAGACAGTATTTCAAAATTTTTAGCCACAACAGACAACTTACGCAAACAATTTTTTCCAAAATATATATTTAATGCATAATTTCGTCAAAATCGCTCATATTTTATGTAAATTTAGGAAGATCTCTCTTTTTACCGACAAGTTTAATAAAATTCTTTAACAATAAAAAAATAATCGATTATAATCAATATGTAGTCACACCCAACCAGCCGCTAGCTGTTGACCCAGTGACATACGGGGGATATTCCATAAATATTTTCGTTGTGGGTTTTTCTGACAGGTCACTATGGCAACGCATGAATTTTATCGAAAATTTTCTCTCACGATGGGTAACCAACAGGTAATTACAGAAATTTTTTTTGATATATTACCAGATTTTTTGACAATTATAAAATAAAATTGAAATTTTATATTTATTTTATTTTTTATTTTTTTGCTATTTATATAGAAGTGGAGCTCCACTGATTTTTGGCCATAAAAAATCTAAAAATGAAGATATTAACATTTTTTTAAGTTTTATTCGTCATCGGATTTATAAAAAAATTGTTTAAAACTTCAAAAACAATGATTTCTTAAAGATTTTTTTTTTATTTGAAAAGTTAAAAAATCAATTTTTGACTTTTGACTAAAGATTTAAAGGTCATGCATTAATTTTTTAAATTTTTTTTTTTTCTTGTTGCGCATCAAAAATACAATAATTTTAACAATTTTTCTTTTAAATATAAATTTTTAAATTACTTGATTTTTTTTTCAAAAAAAAATTTTAATCCAAAAATTGACATTTTTCATTTTTTTTAAATTGATCTATTGTTGATAAAATTTGAAAAAAAAATATTTAATTTTTCACCAATTGTAAAACAAATTATACCTTATATAAAATAATCAGCCAAGTTAAATATTAAAAAAGAATTTTGCGCCACCTAAACCGAAGTAAGGATATGAATTAAGAAACTCTATTGACCTTTTTAACTGCCTCTCGTATTTTGGAACTAAAAACGAAAGTTACCTTACATGTTAATAGCAATACTTACATCATGGTTATGTCTCTTATTTGTGCGTACCATGTTGACATTAATGATTTATCTTTAATCACACGCTATTACTTTGATAATTAATAGGTAATTCAATGTTTATTATGTGCTAATTTGTGCAGCTCTTTAATATAGGCCTTCGATATTTTTACTATTTTGTAATTATTTTTTTTTTTTAAAAAAAAAAAAAATTACAAACGGAAGGTTTTTTTTAAATTTAAAAAATTTTTTTCTGCAATGTATTTTTTCAGCATTTTTTTC
>JAHBCN010027022.1:0-10327 GCA_019359885.1 Listronotus oregonensis | reverse complement strand
ACAATTAAAACCATATTTTACTTTTACAATGTCTTTTAACCGAGCATATCGATGTCAGTCATTTAAAAAAATCTGCATTTAAAGCACTGTTGCCAAATGAAAAAATCAAATCCTGCCTTACTTTACAAACATGATATTTAAACTTACTGATCTTAGGGTTATAATAATTACAACAAAAAAACCTTAAATGTATTATTATCCCTTCTACTATACGCATACCTAATACTTACCATGGTAAGTTATGCAGAGACGTTTCGTAGACCGCAAATCTTTATAACTTCGTATAGCCCAACTGTAGCAAGGTAACGTAGAGACGAGGACAAAAAAGCACACGTATCTACTTCTAAATGATCATGTTGCATACATATCGTGGTGGTTGTTTTTAAAAGTATTTGATATAAAAATGATACAAATTCTAAAATTAGTTAATTTAAATACAACATCCACCTAACCTCTGCTTGTTGCAAAAGTAATTTCAAGAAAACCTTAAATCATTTAACATACCACTTCTTTTTATTTTTTAAAATAATAAATATACCAGTCATAACAGACTAATATGTAGTTTATAAAATTCTCAGAAGTATTAAAATTTTACCAATATTAATTTTAATTATTATTTAATTTTCAGGTAAGTTTTTATACATTTTTTTTTATTTTTAA
This sequence comes from Listronotus oregonensis, assembly GCA_019359885.1. NCBI lineage: Eukaryota > Metazoa > Arthropoda > Insecta > Coleoptera > Curculionidae > Listronotus > Listronotus oregonensis. The sequence continues at coordinate 9,667 of JAHBCN010027022.1, read as the reverse complement.
AACAGTGGTAGACTTTTCACCGCAAGTTTGATAAGTTTAGATTATTTTCTATGTCAGGCGATCTACGAGTCAATATGGCTGAGCACACTCAGTCTTTATACCCCGGGTCTAGGACCAAAGTGGACCCATTGTATAAAGATTTTTTTGGGGTGTACCCAACAAGGACTTCTCTCGTTATTATTCGATTTAAAGGAGAATCTTTGGCTTGATTAATGTCCCCAATCACAAAAAATCTTTTTTTTTTCTTATTCATCCGATAAAGAAAACCTATAGTATTTTAAATAAAAAATAATAAGTAATAGTTGAAAAAATCTAAAAAACACATTTTTATAGCAACCAAACTAAAAAGTAGAAATTAATTTAATTATAGCAAAAAAGCGTGGGGTGCTTGATATTAAATGTTACAATAATTATTTTATTGGTAGCTATTTACAAAATTACACGCTTTTTTACTATAATTGATTTTTTTTTAATTGTTATAAAAGCGATTTTTAAAAGTTTTTTTAAACTGTAATATATTTTCTTAATTTTTAGTCCCAAAACAACATCAAAATTGGCGAATGCTTAAATATTGTCATTCTGAGAAAGTGTTAATTTATTTTTTTCATTTTGATGATCCCAGTCAAGACATTAGAACAAAATTATGAAATAATTGTATTGTTATCGGCTCTTGACCCCTGTACAAATTTTTAAGTTAATCAGATTTCTTGAAATTGGTAAAAATTAACTTAAAAAATTCCTTTAGATAGATACAAACAGGTAAAGCTAATTAAAGCATGGTAAAAAGACTCTAAAAATAATATTATATTTTATATTTTTTATCGTAAGTTCTAAATATATTGTAAGTAAATTCCTAAAACAAAGTTTTGTTCTTTTAAAACAGTTTACCGGTACAAAACTCCAAAGTACGCACTTAAACGGAAATTAAATTTAAAATGTAAATAAACCTGCCTCTCGTTTTTCTCTTGGGGCAATATTTCTTAACAATATTCTCTTCACCAATTAGTTTAATTATTTTTGTTTTGGATGTTCTTTCTTAATAACATAATGTTTTAAAGAGAATTTAAATGTCTCAAATATAAATGGTAAAAAAAACGTTTTTTTTTCTACAAGCCTTTAATAAAAAATAAATAAAATTTGTTGTTTAGGAGTAAAACAAAAATAAAATGAAAACAGTTCTTGATTTTGCTTTTTATTGTAAGGCGGGGCTTTAATTGATCCCTGAAATTAAAATATTTCAAGCTGCAATACACGGCAAAACATGTATGTCCTACGGTGTCTGATTCTTTTATTTTCATATATTTTCAGGTCTTGTATACCTGGTGACAAGGAAATTACTATCCAGCCTTTTATTTTCTTTAACAAAATCATATCGCTTTTATATTTAGAATATTTTTTTTGGACAGTTCACAAAGGCTGAGACCTAGGTAGTAACGTACCGTGGGTGTCTCATGTCATTAGATGCTGATTTTTGAATATGATAGCATATGCCTATTTTTCAAATTTTAAATAGAATAACCTGTATACTTTTACAGATTCGAATTCGATAAGACATTCTGGACATTAAACCTGTTTTATGTTGCATTCCAATCTTTGTTGGCTTTCGAGAAAATGGCGATTGAAAATATCCAAATTACCGCACATTATGCTAATCTGCACACTCTGCACTGCGCTAGTGATGGAACCTTCCGCATAATCTTCCGAACGAGATTTGAATATAGAAATGTTTCGAATGATTTGAATATTTGTTTTGGATATTCAAACATTCCTAATCCATTAGCTGGGGTATATTACCGCTACTTATCGGATGATGGTTCATTCGACTCGCGGTTCATTCAAGGTCAATCCTAGTTCCACCGAAATAGGAAGAGCTATCCAAAGAATGCACTTGAAAATTTTTATATGTCGGATGCCACATTGTGATTCGTTACCACATAATTTTAAATTTAATTATTATTACGCTATTAAATAAAGAACAAAGTGTCGACTTTTTCGGCGGCCACTGTATACTATTCTATACACCACACCAATAATTACGAATTAAAACTAAAACAAAACTATATTTATAAGTGATATGGTTTTATTAAAGAAAATAAAAGGCTTGATAAGAATTTCATTGTCACTCGGTATACTACAGCCACTATTCTTAGTTAAAAATTTTTGCTGTTTAGGTACTTTCAAAAATTTTTAGACTTTTAATTAAGTACTAGTGTTCGTAACACTATTATATTTTTATAATTTATAAAATGTTCCACTTTGGTCATAGCCGATTTTACAAGGCTTTTATTTTTATAACACAATAGCGGTTGTCTCCTAAATGGGCCAGCAGGTGACGTTAAAATGTAACCACAAGGTTGGTAGAACAGCAATAAATTACCAGTGTGTTTGGTTTATTAAATGGGTTAGCATTGCTGGCTTGAATTAAATAAATCCGGCGGTGAAAAATTCAATTATTTATAAAAATATATGTGTAAAAATGTTGATTGACCAAAATAATATAAGTTTTTAACCATCATTAACTTGAAGAGAGCTTTTCTTTTTTAAGTTCACTTAATTTATTACACGTATTAAACTTGTACAAGCCTGTTACCTTGCACCTTTTAATAAAATTTCTATACAACCCTAATAATTAAAGTAACAAACAATTGGTTATAAGATATTGGGTAAACAGTAGAATAAGAAAAAATATATTAAGTATAACAACTTTGGTCTCTAAACCTGGATAACAAAACATATAACAATATATTTAAAGGCCTGGTACTTTAACTAACGAATAAAATTATTTTCCGGAAAATTTCCATAATAAAAATTGTTGTGACAATTGTAACCATGGAAATTATCTGGATAATACATTTCTTATAAGCTTTATTAACCAAAATAAATATATTAATTTATATATATATATATATATATATATATATATATATATATATATATATATATATATATATATATATATATATATATATATATATATATATATATATAAAATATATATAATAACAAAAAGGTGTAGTTTCTTTGGGCATAGAGGCTCCTTAATAAATGAACAGAAAAATAAAATATCCTGGTAGGTATGATTACTGAGGTTGGTTGTTTTAAAATTACGAGGCCTCCAAGTAAATGGATAACCCCGGGTCCAGCCAATCCGATTACACGTGTTTCACCCTTGTTGGGGATGGTCACACCAAATGTAGGCCGTAGACAACCCTTGACAGTAAAGCAGTTACCTTACGAACATCTGTAACCTAATACAGCTGAACGTTAGAAGCAACTAGCGCCATCTCGTCAAGTAATTCCAAAACAACCAATCTCAGTATCGACAGGTTAAGATGTTAATATGCGCCATGTAGGTGTATTACGCAAAACAGTCAGAAGTTGCTTACAACAACACACTTAATGAAAAATGGCTTTCCATTAGTTCACGGATATGTGATAGATACACTACCTAAATTTACAGAGTTTTTGCAAAATTAAATCTGTCATAGACTATTTTTATTGGCTATATAAAAAATAAATATATAGTATATATATATATATATATATATATATATATATATATATATATATATATATATATATATATATATATATATATATACAGTGCCTTCATTAATGTTTGTAAACCACGTGACCACCGTTTTGGTTTGTAAAAGTGGCTCCACTGCTTGGTTTTTTTTTCCTATTTACAATGTTCCAAGATGAAAAAAAGTTCATAAAGTTTTTGCTTACATTTATTTTTTTCTGTGACAATTTACCAGCTTCTAAACTCCGAACAAAGCAAAAAATGTGTAAATCATTATTACTTATTATAATAATCTCCTAAAATGTTAAAATTCCAAAAAAATCAGAATCAGTGCAGGTTAGTGGTTCAAAGAACACACCTTTTATGAGGAAAAATATTAGTGTTGGCAACACAGCAAGCTCTGTTTCGACAGTAGACTTTGACACTACTGACAGACCATTGTTGGCGTTAGCGGTATTTGGTTTTTTGGATAGTTTTTTTGGAAAAAAGTTTTAGATTTTTTGGATCAAATTATGTTTGAAAACGAACCTTACAGGCTTAAAACAGTTCTTTTCAGAACTACTTTGCATATTTCGAGTTTTAAAGGTAAGTTACATGTTTTTTTTGTTATTGAGGTTTACGTAAATAAAACTTTTGTTTACTTTTAGAAAATGTTTAATGTGGACTGTGGAACAAGATGCCTTTATAATAATGGCACATTTTAAAAGTGCAACTCTTGAGGATGGAACTTGGTCATATTCTTTCCAAAGTTGCATGGACCAGTTTAAGAAAGGTTTCCTGACAATCTTGTTGAGTCCGAATCATTTTATACAGACATGTGCTAATCAATGGTTTTGAAAAAAAATTGCATTTGTAAGGCAAGTTCACTGGAAGGAGAAGTTGTCTACTCGGTCCGGTAAAGATACTATTTTAAATAAAAATTGAAATTAATGTTTACAGTGCAATATTTTTTTTAAAATGTTTGTTAGTTCTTGCCATAAAGCACAAACCCAAAAAAACTTGGAAATGCTTCCATATAAGGCCACAGTATTGAAAAGAATTCCTTTCACCAGATTTTAGAAAGAGGGTGCAGTTTTGTCAATGGTTTGATAAGATTCTTAACAATGAATGATGTTTTGGACCGTATTTCTTCTGATGAAGCGTGGTTTCATTTGCCTGGTTAAAATAATTGGAATTTTTGTACATTGTTTTATCTTAATTTCTTTTAGCATGTAATAATTCTCCTAATTTTTTTATTATGTAACTTAAGTAGTGTAACTTAATAATGTAAAAATAAATCTAAGTCATTCCATCTTTTTAAAATCAAGTAGTTTTATTTAAATAATATGAATAAACTGTGTAAACTAAGAGTTAATGTGACTTGAATTTTCCTATTAAGTTTAAATTGACTAAAAATCCAAAGGTATAATAAAATAAATTAACGGATCTTCTCTAAACCCAACAAAGTCAAGGGAACATGGCACCAAAAGACAGAGGGATTTTTTTGAGTAAGATGGATTCAAATGCGGTTCTTGCATTCGAATTGTATAAACATATAGAAATTTTGTAAAACAAATTTAATTAATGGGAAAGAAATAACTGCATTTTTGCATTAGAAAATGAATTTTCGGAATGCATCTTAAAGTTTAACTATAAAAAATTTAACTAGGTAAATAATGATGCAAATGGGCTCGAATTTGTTACTCGGGGGTTTTCGAGGCGTTGAACACTCATATGATATTGACAAAAAAAAAAAAAAAAAAAAAAAAAAAAAAAAAAAAAAAAAAAAAAAAATTAAATTTTTTGAAAAAAGAAAAAAGGGGAATTTTTATTTTTAAAAAATTTTTTACCAAAATAAATTTTTAAAAAGGGGGGTCCCCCGGCCAAAAAAACCCCAAAATTTTAAAAAATTTTTTAAAAATTTTTTCCAACTCTAAAAACAAAAAAACCCCCAAAAAAATTTATACTTTAAAAACTTAATAACTTGGGTTAAATTAAATTATTAAAAATATAAATTAAATTTTTAATTAAAAAAATTATTTTTTAATTTAAAATATATTTTTAAAAATTATAAATTTTAAAATTTTAAAAAAAAAAAAAAAAAAAAAAAAAAAAAAAAAAAAAAAAAAAAAAAAAAAAAAAAATTTTTTTTTTTTTTTTTTTTTTTTTTTTTTTTTTTTTTTTTTTTTTTTTTTTTTTTTTATATATATATATATATATATATATATATATATATATATATATATATATATATATATATATATATATATATATATATATATATAAAAAACCGTGTTCAAAATTAAGTCGGCACTATTGCTAATTTTTTTTTTATAAAAAAATTAAAAGGGTTTAAAATTTGCAAAGTTGTTTTACATTTTTCCTTTTATTACAATAACAACAATAAAAAAAAAACAAATGAACATCAGATTTGCGAGTTATTCACAAAAATATATTATTTTTAAATGCAACATCCTGTATTTGTTACGTTAATTCGAAAGAGAATGTAATTTTCTATATAATTAGTTATTTACATTTTTTTCCTAAAATGAGAAATAGCGGAGTTTTTTCGATTTAAATGTATTTTTCCATAACTGGACGCAGGCAGCCATGAAATTCTTAAAATCCCATTTTTTGTACAAATCATTGTAGTATGCTATGACAAAAATAAAAAACACACAAAAGATAACATGTGTATCCGCCATGATGTTTTAGTGACAACTAGTAAATCTTAAGGCAACAGTTCATATATGTTACTGTTGTTTAAAATGTTGTCATTTGGAGAAGTTTGATATGATAGAATGCTACATTATTTGCCAAAAAAATGGCATCAGGCTTTAGAGTGAAACTATTTCCAATAAGAAATATGCCAAACAAAAGATATTTTTTACTCCTTTATCGAAAGTTTCAATCAAACAAAAGTGTTTCTTAAGCGTAAAAATTAGAAAACCTTTATAATTAATCAACAAACAGAAATTAATGTTTTGGCATATTTTAAAGTTTGTCGTGAAAAGTCCACAAGAGACTGTAGGTCAGATCTGGATCTATGCTAAGGAACCTTTAATAAAATTAAAAAAAAAACATAATTATGTACCCCACAAATACACACTCACACAAACTTTGTTGCAAGGTGATTACAAAAGGCGTATAAACTTTTGGCAATGGTTTGTAAATGCTGCTATAGAAAATCCAAACTTTTTACGATTAATTCTTTGAAGCAATGATACTAATTTTAGTAATAGAGGCATGTTTAACCGAAAGAACCAACATTATTGGAGCATTGCAATCTCCTGCGCCATCATCCTTTCAATCCACAAAGATGTTTTTGCTTAAACGTATGGTGCTGCCTCATTGGATCAAAAATTGCGGGACCTGTGTTTTATAAAGAAGGCAAACAATATCTGAATTTACTAAGAAATGTGTTGGAGGATTTTTTGGATGATGCCAATATAGCTATTATTAGCATAATGTATTTTATTAATGTTGCTCAGTTATGTGTTATTATTTAAAAACTGTAACTACGATATTTATTATTTACCCAAGTAATTAGAAGGTTTGACAAATTATATCCTTTATGGCAGACTTTATTTTAATTTGGTTTCTGTCATAGCGTATTACGATATAATTTGTACAAAGAATGCGATTTTAAGAATTCCATGGCTGCCTGCGTCCAGTTACGGAAAATGCATTTAAATTGAAATAACTCTGCTACCGGGTGTCTCTCCAATCTAGAGTGCCATGACGTCGTTAAAACAACCAATTTTGAGTCAATAAGGAGTGGAAAAATAGTTTTAATTATCTTTCATATTTTATGTCTTTTCCAGAAAGGTAAAAAGATTCCAAAATTTTATTTCTAGATAATAAATTTTTTCAAATGGAACGATGGTGGCTCGTTGGCATATTTGAAAAGAGCATTTCTTTCTGAATAATTTGATGCCCCACACTTGAAATTTTGAGTTAAATCAACACTAAGTGTGGGTTTTGTCATTTTTACGTCCAAAAGGTATACTTTTAAAAGTTGATATGAGAACCGTTTTCGAGATAACTTTACGGGGTTTCTAAAGGGGTTTTCCCCCTAAACTTTTTATTTTTGAAGATAGGAAAATGAAATTTGGCGTGTCGATATATGACCTAAAAATCCCTTTTAAGGACGTGTTCAATTGTTTCTGACGATTTTTGGTTTTCCGGAAATGACCTCAACTTTTTTAATTTTGAATGGAACACCCTGTATTTTTTCACCTATTCGATAGAAAATGACATTCTAAATACATTACACCCCATATGTCAACTTTTGACAACAACAACGGCATTTTCCTTTAAAAAATTTAATTTTTAAAATCCAAACCCAGAGTGCCATGACGTCGTTAAAACAACCAATTTTGAGTCAATAAGGAGTGGAAAAATAGTTTTAATTATCATTCATATTTTATGTCTTTTCCAGAAAGGTAAAAGATTCCCCTTTTTTGAAAACTAAATTTTCAAATGGAACGATGGTGGCTCGTTGGCATATTTGGGCCTTTTGAATAATTTGATGCCCCTCACCTTTTTAAATTTTGAGTTAAATCAACACTAAGTGTGGGTTATCAAATTATTCAAAAAAAAATGCCCTTTTTTAAATATGCAAACGAGCCACTATCCACATTTGAAAAAAAAAGGTTATGTCTAAAAAATAAAATTTTAAATCTTTTACCTTTTTTTGGAAAAATTTTAAAATATGAAAGATAATTAAATTTTTTTTCCACGCCTTCTTGACTCAATATTGATTGTTTTAACGACGTCATTCACTCTAGATTGGTTTTAAAAAATTATATATTTTTAAAGGAAAATTCAAAATTGACATAGGGGGATTTTTTAAAATGTAATTTTCTATAGACTAGGTAAAAAATACAGGGTGTTATTTAAAATTTAAAAGTTGAGGTCATTTCCGGTGAAACGAAATCATCGAAACAATTGAAACGTCATTCAATATTTTTAAAATCATATATTGACAACCAAATTTTATTTTCCCATCTTAAAAAAAAAAGTTATAGGAAATCCCGGAGAAACACCCTTTATATTATATAAATAAATAATATATATATATATATATATATATATATATATATATATATATATATATATATATATATATATATATATATATATATATATATATATATATATATATATATATATATATATAAAAGGAAATGTCAATACTTTAGGTACGTTTCAGGGTCCAAAAATAAACATAAAAGCTTATACAAATAGGGGTCCGCGTTTTGTCATTTTTACGTCCAAAAGGTATACTTCTTAAAAGTTGATATGAGCAACCGTTTTCGAGATATTTGGATTTAAAAAAATTACGTCGCATCTGATTTTATTATAGTCAAATAAAACAAAATGTATAATTAAACAATATGTATATTAATTTTTAATAAAAGTTATGTTCCTAAATTATGTTCGGCAAAACATAAGCTAGGATTTATAATTTTTTTAAATTCCACCATTTACTTCCAAGCACATGTCAGCTCTGTGGTAAACACCCTGTATATATACATGTATATATATATATATATATATATATATATATATATATATATATATATATATATATATATATATATATATAAATTAATATAATAAATATAAAAATCGTATGTCCGGAATTTTTCGCCCTGTATAATATATGAAGAACATAGTACAATCCTAAACAAAATTAAAACAACATTTTATTTTGCCAATGTGTGCTAAGTTAAGATGTTACTGTCAGTCATTGTTTATTAAAGTTTGCATTTAAAGTATTGTTTTCAGATGAAAAAAAATATATAAAATCCTACCTTACTTTACAAACTGAGTATTTAAAATTATTGATCTTATAATTATAAAAATTACTACAAAGAACTTAATACGTATCATTTTCTTTTTTACCATACGCATATTTAACAGAGTCAAAGAAAAATAAAATGTGGTATTCCAAAAATATTTTAGAAATTAAAGATGATTATTTTTCTTAACCAATAAAACCTCCGATTTTACCATTTAAATTGCACCATTTTAATCAATTAAATTGCCTTATCGCAATTAAACGTCGTAATTCTGCAGTAAAACTAGCTCTTCTTTTTAATAACACTTAACTCTATTTTCTTCATCACCTATGGAACACATTAAATGGTTTAGAAA
>JAHBCN010027021.1:0-10301 GCA_019359885.1 Listronotus oregonensis | reverse complement strand
AACGTAACTTACAGGGTGGGTGCTGATTAAATTATGCCCTATATATTTTGTTGGGATGGTTTTTTAATAACTCATATTAAATTATAAAACTGGGTTTATTTTTACCCAAAACGGCATTCTTAGCCCATCTCTGTATCTTACTCGTTTTTAAGTAAAATCGTTTAAAAAAAATCAATTCATAAGACGTAAATTAATAGAAACAATTACAAAAGTCAAATCTGTCAATAGTAGATCATGGATTAAAATTAATGTTTTTTTCGTTTGACATTTTCTTTGTCACGCATTGTTTGCTGCTGTTATTGTTGTAATATGAGAATTAATACATAAGAAAATGCAAAATTTTTTAAACCAAGACCTCGCTAATATTCATTTTGTATACAGGATGACAATTTAAAAACTTGAAATGGCGATATTATAGGAACGAAAAAATGAATCAAAAAATCCTTAAAACAGTTTCTATAAAACTAAGGGGGAACAAAACAAGCATATTATCCCACCCTTATCAGCAACCCCTTGGACAGGGTGAGATAGACCCCTAGAATCTTAAATAGAAAGGGGGTCGAGTAATACATCATTTAAAGCTCTTGGAAAATGCTTTCCAATGATACATAGAAAGCTACATTTCAGAAAATTCTTCTCTGTTTATCAAGGAAAACAATAAATAAAACAAAATTTTGAAATTGTTTATTATTATTTAATTAAATGTTAAAAAATGATTTCCGTTTTTTTTGAAGACAATAAAAAAACCCCTATTTTCAAACTCTTGATATAGCACGGCATTCCTGAAATATTCTATTCTGGAGTTGCTCTAGTGACTCGGGTTGGTTTTAAAAACCCAACAGATTTTGGGTGACCCCACAAAAAGAAGTCAAGAGGTGTTAGGTCCGGGGATCTAGGTGGCCATTCAACAGGACCTCTTCTTCCAATCCAAATGGTTAGGATAATGATCATCCAAAAATTGCCTAACAGGAACTACATAATGGGGGGGATCGTGTTGGAAATGTAGTAAGCGTTCTAATAAAGATAAATTTCCGTGTATGTCCCTCTGATTTTCTAATTCTCGCACTATTAGTGGTTCGATAGACCTTGTAGCATTTCAGCATACATGTCCCCATTTAAATTTCCTGGTATAAATATTGGGCCGATAATACCGTCTCCCAATATACCAGCCCAAACATTAATTTTCTGGGGGTACTGGGTATGCCCTTCTCTAAATACATGTGGGTTCTCGTTTCCCAGTAACGACAGTTTGCTTATTAACATGCCCATTTAAATAAAAGGTACACTCATCACTGAAGCAAATATTTTTAACTAGTTGAGGTTCTCCATAATTCTAATGTTTATTTCACAAAACTGGATTCTTCTGCCCGGGTCGTCGTCACTAAGTTCTTCCCGGTATCTGCAGTTTATAGGGATAAAACTTGTGAAATTTAAGTACCTTTCTTATTGATTCACGAGATAATCCAGTTGCTACAGCCGCTTGACGAGTTGATAGCGTTGAATTCATTCCAAACTGACCCAGAATTTCAATTTGCGCTGCTTCGTTGACTAGTCTCGGTTGATTTCTCTTTTTATTCGCGACAGAACCGGGTTTCTTCAAATTTGGCTACTAATTGGCGAACATACCCCGGGCTTAATTTTGGCCTGGATGCCTTTCGTTAAAACGTTGAGCTGTCCTTAAAAACATTTATCCTGGGAACCATAAATGAAAATAATGTCTACACGTTCAGCTGTGCTGTACACCATTGTTAAAGATAAGAAGTGCCTTCTTTTCGTTTAAACTGAAGAAAGTCAACGTTTTTAAAATAATACAAAACTAGTCCCCAAGTTACTTTTAAAGTAAATATTGTGATAATAAAAATGCAATTTATAAACAACCATTTTTCGGCAAAAAATCAAAGGGCCCAACTAAACCAATTCAAAATATTTGTGGGCTTGAAGTTTGGGAAAAATTCCTTAAAAAAAGAAATTTAAATTTTTTTTAATTAAAAAAATAAAAAAAACAATTTTAAAATTTTTGTTTTAATTTTATTGTTTTTCTTGATAAGCAGAAAAATTTTTGAATTGGTTTTTCTAGGGTATTCATTAAAAGCATTTTCCAAATTTTTTAAAATTTTGATGTTTTTAATCGACCCTTTTTTCCTTTTCTATTTAAATTCTGGGGGTCTATCTCACCCTGCCCAAGGGGTTGCTGATAAGGGTGGGATAATATGCCTTTTTTTGTTCCCCCTTAGTTTTATAGAAACTGTTTTAAGGGGTTTTTTGATTCATTTTTTCGTTCCTAAAATATCGCCATTTCAAGTTTTTAAATTGTCACCCTGTATGGCTATTGTAATGGAAGTTCCTTTGCTGCGGTACAGTAATATCGAAGACTTTTTCCGCACCGGAGAACTCCTGGGCGCAAAGTATTTGAGAGAGTTTAGCTCCTTCGTGGGAAGGCCGGCCTAGTGGAGATTATGATTTGGAAAATGCACTTCAGCAAATAGAAGATAACCCTCAAGTCGGAATCAGACCATTGGCTAGAGACGTCAACCTACCAAAATCAGTGGTAATGCGTATTGTAAGTACCATAGTTACCCATAATTATATAGAATATTTATTTATTTTAGCTGGGAAAAATTACTCAAATGCAAGGTCTTCATCCATATCATTACCAGAGGGTTTAAGAGTTGATTCCTAGAGATTTCCCACCCAGGATTGAGTGCTATCGATGGATTTTGGGACATGAAAATTGTTTAGCAAGAATTTTTTGGCCTTCATAGGGGTAAAATGTTTAATATAAATAACAAACCCAAGACCCGTGCGAAGAACTAATTTTCAATATGGTTCTCTGTAAAGTGTGGGCGGGGAAAAATTGGAAAAAATTGGTCGGTCCAACTAAAATGCCCAATAACTTAAACAATAAGAGGTATTTGGATTTTCTTCAAAATCATTTGGCAACATTATTGGAGGATGTTCCTTTGAGGGGCCAGGATGGAATGTATTTCCAACACGACGGCGCCCAAAGCTCATTTCGTGTGGCCTGTTCGTAAGTGGTTGGATGAGAATTATCCCCCGAAGGTGGATAGGCAGAGGTGAAACCGGGGTACTGGCCAGCGCGATCGCCAAACTTAAATCCACTGACATTATTTTTGGGGGGCATATGTGCAACATAGTTTATGCAACAGAGGTGGATACGCGTAAGTACCTACTGCAGCGAATTATTCAAGCTGAAAATAAAGTAGAAAAAAACGTTATAAGATTCTTGGGCAACTTAAGGCATTCGCCGTAGAGCTAGACTTTGTGAGAGAGAAAACGGAGGCCTATTTGAGCACCTTCTCAAAGAGTAGTTATTTTTATTTTTTGTTTTAATTTTATTCTGCCAAAATATTTTTAATAATAAATAATATTAGTTTTGTCTCGTTACTGCTTTGTAAATAATTTAATTTTTATAATTATTTGTTTTTAAATTATTTCGTGTTTTAAGGGGCATGAAAGCTTTCTGTCTGCATAATAATTTATTTCTATCAATACACTTCGTAACGTTTTTTTTAAAACGATTTTTTTAAAAAAAAAATGTAAAACCTTCTTTATTAAAAAAACCCTGTTTTATAAAATTAAAAAACTAAACAAAAAAATCATAAATTTTCTTAACCCCCCCTTCAGTAAAAATTTCTAAAATTTGGAAAAAGAAAAAAAACGTAAATTAAAATCTTTAAATCACAAAAATTTAATAAGCTACCCTTGGGTTAAATATTTAAAAAAAAATATTAATCAATCCCTTTAAGATTTTTAGGAATTTTTATAACCTCCCTTTTTGGGGGGAAAAAATAAAAAAAAATTCCCCCTAATTTGGGACACCCCTTTAAGGTTAAAGCTTTTAAAAATTTAAAATTTATCTACAAAAATTAAATATACCCCATAATAAAAATAAAGGTGGGGCCCCAACCAAAATCGGAAAATAAAATATTAAAAAAAAGTTTAAAAATTTAACTTTATTTCCGTGACCCTTGGGTTTTTGGGTAAATTGAGGGGGTTAGGGTTTTAGATTATTTAGAACTTGTTGAAATTTAAAAAAAACCAAAACCCATTTCTTAAAACAATTTTATTTTCTCGGGTTTTGGAAATACTCTAAAATTTTAAAAAATTAAAAATTCCTATTTTATAAAAAACCAACTTTTATTTTTTTTACTGTTCTATCTTTAAATTTCCGCTGACCAAACACCTTTTTAAAAAGGCCAATTTTTTTTTTTTTTTTTAATTTTTAATATTTTTAAAAATAAATACTTTTTATAAAAAATTTAAAAAAAGATTTTTTAAAAGAAAATTTAACCAAACCTTAAAAAAAATATTTTTTAAGCGAAAAACTTACTACCAATTTAATCAATAAAAACTTTTTTACCAAAGGTAAAAATAGGCTAGAAAAGACCCTTAATCAGGCGCCCCAATCTATTCCATGTTATTCCCTATATACACGACATGGTCGAAATTAGTTTGCTCCCAACCCTATTGGCTGTGCCCAATCAATAAAATAAATATACCTATCCCAACACGTGCCCCGTTAACAGTGGGAACTAAATCACCTAAGAAAAACAGGAACATTAGCCCTGTTAGGAAATATTAATTAATTTAGCTATTTTTATAGAGAGAAAAAAATATATACAGGGTGTCCCGAAATTAGTAAGCCATTTACAAAAAAGATTCTTGGTTCTTATGGCCTGAATACAGCTTTGTTTTAAGAAAATTCATTTATCTTTTTTTTTACCATGTATACATTTACAATAGTAAATTTGACTAGTATATACAGGGTGTTTCAAAATTAGTGGGCAATATTTTTAGGACTTATTAAACTTTTTAAAATATGAAAGACGCCATAACTGTAAAGACTTGTTTATATTCGCAAGTTTATTAACTTTGGGAAGGGGTAAATTGTAGGTGGGGAAATTTTTTACACACCAATTTAAGATGTTATCAGGCATCAATCCAAGAAAGGCGAAAACACGGGAGCTAGGAACACAGAAAGTTATAGGAGAGAAATAGAGAATTAAGATTGCCCACTAAGACTAGCAACACTTCGCGTGCTGGACGAATTGAGAAAATTTCTATTATCTATTAGAGTTGCCGCGAAACGAGACGAGACGAAATAAAGCCTTGTCTCGTCTTGTCTCGAAATTTCGAGATAATATATTTCGAGACGAGACGAGACAAGGGTCGAGACGAGACAAGACAAACGTTTGTCTCGTCTCGTCTCGTTTTTCTCGTTTGTCTCGAGTTGTTTTGGTTTATTTCAATTAAATTAATTTCTATATACAGTGCATTGGTATTGTATAGGATAATTTCAATAAAAATTAGTTCGGAAGTTTAAGAAAAATGCTTAGACCCGTCGATTTTAATTTTTAGGTACATGTTACACATTTTTTAAACTAATTTTTATGTCTGCACAGTGCACAAGGTGGTGATAAAAAGACTTATTTTTTTAAATGAAACACACATATTTTATCATTACATTATTAATTCCAATGTTTAATTCTAGAAATGTTTATTCTCATTTTTTTTTACCAATTTTTAACTTTTTATAAAATATTAAAGTATACCCAAACTATCCTAAATGGCAATATTCTTATACCTACGTAACTTTCTGGGTATAGAATATAAAGTAGGTATAGGAATTTCTAGAGTTAAATAAATAAAATCCAAAACTGTAAAAATATGAGTAGGTATAGGTATTTTATTTTAAATTAAAAAAATATATATACTTTTGTAGCACCCTAATACTTTATGGACGTGCCCTGTCTAATTCAAAATATCGTTAAAATTTAACATACAATTTAACCATATACCTAATACTTACATAAGCACATTATCTACAAATCTTATATTCAAGGCATTAAATTACTTACTCCTCGCCATCGTGCCATCGTTGACTCACCCTGTACACTATATATCTAAAAACTAATAGCAAAATCTGCTGCAAACTGGTATGTATTTTAAGAAGGATGCATTGTTTTTAGTTTAAATTAAAACTTTTTAAAACATAATACCGGCATATCCTTAACTTATAGAAAAACATGCAAAAACAACCCTCTGCATAGGAATCAAAAAGTGCCGCCGCCTGTAACATTTAAAATAACCCGTAGAAGCAAAATACGTAAAAAAATACGGGCTGTCCCATTTATGATGTATCTCTTTTTTGGAACACCCTGTATAAATGCTTATATTTTTTATAACACGCCTTGTAAAATAAAAGTTGACGTGATTGAGCTTTTCTTAAAATTGTGTAGTTTTCTCAAAAAATTGGTGATTTCAGACTTTACGGACACCCATAATATACAACTAAAAATAAAATAAAGAACCTAATAATTTGTTTTTTATTTAAAACTAGATGAAAAGCCTGTCTCCGCCAGGCGAGAGACAATATTAAGTAGCCTCTGTCTTCGTAAGACGCCTTCCGTACGGCTAACGGTAAAAAAACACTTTTTTGCTCCTATTTTTGTCCCGGGGACGAAATTCAAAAAACGGGCTTCGTTAGGTTCTAGCCACTGCTAAAGACTACCACTGTGCCAAATTTCATGATTTTAGCTCAAGCCATAACTTCAGAATCACGTGGACAGACAAATAAATATATATACCTACCTACATATAAATATATCCACATTAGCAAATTATATATAGATAAAAATATAGAACATATAAGTGACATAAAAATGTCCACAAAAAAGAAAAAAAATCTAAAAGATAATGGAACATAAGTCATAAACTCTATTACAAAACACAGGTAAAATGTTTTCTAAAAATTTTTCTTATAATTATACAGGGTGTTTGAGCAATAGTTTTAAAATCTTTAACTGCATTAGATCTTGCAAAAGAAGTCTCTATAAACATAAGTCCGGATATGCATCGTTTCGAAATTGGAAATACGCAGGGTCCTAAAGTTAAAAAGAAGCTTTAATTGTACATAATTTTTTAAAATAATTATTTTGATAAAACAACTTAAAATACAACTTTTTCGTTATTTGAGTTTTTTTTCGAGAGACAAAGTAAAACTCCTACTTTTCAAAAGGGTATAAAAAAGAATCGGTTTTAATTTTTTTCTTAAAAGCAAAACAAAAAAAAAAAAATTTAAGAGACAAAATAGTTGTATTTTAAGTTGTTTTATCGGGGGTAATACCACGAGTGCTTAAAAATTACCGATCATTTTTCACGATAGCGTGTTTTCTTATAAAATTTTTAAAGAAAACACGCATGAGTAAAAAATTATCTGGTTAATTTTAAAGCACGAGCGCAGCAAGCAAACGTAGATAAAGTTTATTAACTAAAAATTAAATATTAATTTAACAAACCGTCATTATTATTTAAAAATTTCGTATTGTCAATTTGACAGTAAGTGGAAAAACCACGTTGCCTAGACGATGTGGAATTTCCGCTGTAATTTTTCCATAATACCACTTTTCTTATGGAAAAATATGTACATGAGAAAAATAATTAAAAAATAATAAAACCACAGGGTGATATACTTTTTAAAGCAATTAAGTTTAGCTTCTTTTTTTAACACCCTGTATTTCTAAAACGATGCATTTCTTGACCTATGTTTATAAAAACTTATTTTTGCAAGATCCAACTGCTGTCGAAGTTTGTAACACTAAATCTTAAACAACCTGTATAATTCTTAAGAACTAGAAATATATTGTTGGAGATTTATTACAGTCATAATCACTTCACTTCACTTAAGTTTTAAGTCATTAAAATTTTTCGAGATGTCTCGTCTCGTCTCGTCTGAGCTTGTCTCGAAGGATTTTATCTCGTCTCGTCTCATCTCGAAATTCGAGACAAAATGCTCTCGAGACGAGACAAAATGGCTTCGGACGAGACGAGACGAGACGTCTCGTATCTCGTGTCTCGCGGCAACTCTATTATTTATATTTAACCTGACAGAAATTAGGGGACTAACAGAGTAAAAGTGACGTTTTTTCAAAACAGGTTAGGATTAGCGATATAAATAAAGACTGAATAATTTTTAGTCTATAGTTAAAGCTTTTGTAAACTTGTCAAACATCCTACCTACCGGGCGTAAAATGTCATAAGTGTCCAGCTGTCCGTCCCTGTAGCTGTCATATTTGGGGGTAGTTATTTAAATCGTCCGTGGTGGCACTACCGCGTTGTCTAAAAGGTGCTGTGAAATGCAATATTTGCATGTTTCAGTGCTGGGCAGCGTTCGGAACTGGGGCATAAAAGATGGGTTAAACATCGGAAAACCCCGGCACTCACGGTACTCTGGAAATTAGGAGTATATATGTATATGTATATGTCTAATATAGTATATATGTATATGCAAATCCTTCGTGAGTTGTCACAAAGATTAAAAAAAAAACTTTGTCCAAACATCCTACCATACCGGGCGTAAAAAAATGATCATAAGTGTCACAGCTGGACCATCCCTGTAGCTGTCAGTAATTCACAACATTTTCTTTGATAGTAATTTAAAAATTCTTACTTGGTATTAGATCCTATTAAAATAAAATCAAAATATACCTACTGCTTTAATAGTAATGTCTAAAAAACTTTATTTCATTAGAGCTTTTTAAGAGCCAATTTCTTCAATAAGAAGGCATATACGAAAAAGGTTTATATACATTTGTATTATTCTTTTTACGTGTTTTTTTATATTCGGGAGATTTTTTACGTTTTCCCGGCAGAACAGCACCAGATTTGATTTCATTTCATACCGCGGCACTGCTTTTCTGCCACGTAAAATATACCTATTTTTCTTTAAATTTGTTTAAATTTCACTCAGAATCGTCATTTTCAAAATTATTTAATTGTTTTAACAATATAACTGGCCATTTGTTGCTATGTTTACTGCTGGTCACGTTTGTTAAATTGTTTGTGTTTACTTTTGTGTCATAAGGACCCCACAGACTATCCTTCTTTTTAACCTCTTAATTGCCGATTAGGACTGCTCAGTCGGACGATTAAAACTTGTATTTCCCTACACTTAATTTAATTTTAAACCGTCTTAATCGCCAAAAGCTGCAGTCATTCATCGAAAAAGCAAATGAGCGTGTTTATTTGTTACAAGAATGACGATTAAAAACGTTCTGCACACACTTCGGTTTTAAATAAAGACGAACGAATCGACGATTAAGATTTCAAGCGCAGCTAGCAATTTTCACCGACGGTGTTATGTTCGGTTTTCGCACACAAACTAGTAATGTTAATTGACGCTTTGATCGCCACGATTAAAACTGCTTAAAAAAACGAGGTTTGTGAGTGGAATACAGAGAGAGTCCACGTTTTTTGACTGGGCAGAAAAGAGACAACTTTTAGGACTGTCAAGTGTCATTAAAAAGCCATTTAGGTGTTTACCTTTCTTATTCCCTTAGTCTAAATTGGAAACAAAATATAAGTTAGAAATCAGAACGTAAACTTGCTACCTAAATTACTGAAAGCACATTGGCGTGTAGATGGTTTTTGTTGATATTGACTGATTTTACTTTACTTTATATATTTTTAAATTTCTGGAAATAGGTTTTAAATCACCCGGTATATTTATTTTTACAGGTACGCTGGTTGATTAAATAAGATAATATTTAAAAGTTTTTAATAAAATGACGATCCAGAGAGAAAAACAAAATTAATTCACTAAGGCATTTCCTTTATTAATTAAAATATGTTTATTTTCTGACCATACGTATAGACAGTCAAGCAATAAAATAAGTTGTCCCCAAATTTCTGTAAGATACAGCTTAACGACGTAATAAAAGTGTGTTAGAAACAGTTTGGGGTTCGAGGTTAAGATCGTAAATTGTTGCCTTCAGCGATACGAGGGTGCATTAATAAATCTCTGGATTATACCAAAAACAATTATTTAAAATAAGGGCCCAGTTTCAATCTAAAAATATTGGCTTCTTAAAGTACTGATATCTAAATTTAGATTAAGTTTTTTTGACTTGGCAAGTTTTTTACTGATCTATCTGTATTAATGAATATCGTTTTGATTAATACGGACAGTTTTTTTTATTTATACGGACAGATCAGTAAAAATCTTACCAAGTTAAGAACTGGGTCTAATTTTGGATCTCAGTACATAAAGAGGCCATATTAATATTTGTGGTATAATCTTTTCTTTTTTCTGAATTAAATAGGATAAAATCCTGCCTGGATTTTTAATTCTAAGAGAATTATGACCCCAAAAACTCAGGTTTAATTCGATTGCCAACTTCTAAAATACCCCCAAATATACGATATTAGTGCCTCTATATCAGGGCATGCCGAATAAAACGTGCAGCATTTAGAATGTTTTCTTTTCTTTTAAAAACTTCTTT
>JAHBCN010027020.1:0-10320 GCA_019359885.1 Listronotus oregonensis | reverse complement strand
AGCTTGGCAACTCTGTACAGGGCTAAATTTTTAAAATTTAAAAAAATAAATTAAAAAATTTTTTTATTAAAAAATGTTTTTATTCTGAAAAATATATGGAAGCGCCCCAATAATTTTAAATTTCATGTATGGACTATTTTTGTATTGTCTATTGATATTTTTTATTTATCATTTTTGTAATATTGCTTTTTTGTCTTATCCTTTAAATTTTATTTATGGTTTTTTTGGTGATTTTGTGATCAACAAACATGTAAATGTCCGTTTTTCAAATAAATGTATATTTTTTATCTATCTTTATCTATCTATTTCACCTATATGTATATATGAAAAAGACAATTTATAAAGAGGCTATAAAAACAAACAAACAAATAACTAATCAAAATATAAATAATCCTCAAATTGTCAATAGTTGACAATTATTTCGCGTTACTCGAGCAATTTTTGTGCTTCCAAAATGCATTTTACAAACAATAAAGCTGTTGATAGCCCTTCAAAATATAGGGATTCAAAATATAGGGTTAAGCCACTGGAAACACGGCAAAATTTCATTTTGCAGTTGGATGGTTGCCCAGCACATTTTGCTATTATTGTGCGAAAGCATATTAATGCAGTATTTCAACAGCGGTGGATTGGAAAAGGAAGTCTGCTTTCATGGCCTCCGCAATCACCAGACCTAATTTGTCTGGATTTTTATTTATGGACATCGTGTTTCAGACTCAACCAACGACCAGAGAAGATATGAACAACCGGTGATGGTCAGCATTTTAAGCATTTACGGGGCCATAAACCTTTCTTTTTTTAAATTGGTCCTTTTTAGGGCCGCAACTTACATAATAAAAAGAATTTCAGAAAAAATAGTTTAAAAAAATAAAAATTGAAGGGATTTTCGTATAATTTTTTTTGGCCTAAATTTTAGGTTAGGAACAAGATATCCAAATGCGGTTTTCGCAAGCTTGTTTAGGCATAATTTAGCTACTTTTTCATAAAAAATATACCGATGCATTTAATTTTTTTGAGAAAAATGTTAAAAAAAAGCCCTCTAGCGGCGACAGGTGAAATAAAAAAAAATAAATATTATAACATTTATATTCCAAGAATAGCTCCTTTTAACTAGCCCAAGTTTGTTAAAATCGGCTCAGCCGTTTCGAAGATACAGGATGTTTTTTACGAAAACCTTTGAATACCAGTGTTCCGCCCCTAGCGGCTTTCAAAACAAAAATAATTTCCAGGTTTTTCTCTTGGCCGTTTAGTAACTTTTTTCCCGCAAGCCTCTACAATGGATAGGTTCCCAGACACAGTACCTCGCATGTTAAGTTGGCCACCCTGTACTAAAAAGTTTGACTCTCAGCAATATCTATCGCTAACAAGAGGGTCCAAGAGGAGTCCAAGAAAGCTAGGAAATTAAAACGGTCGCCCAAAAGGACACGGAGGACATAGTAAAAACAGTAGAAGACCTTAATTACGGTCCAGGAATCGCAGATTAAAGGTAATTAAACAAATAATTTGTTTTTAAGGCGTTAACGTCTACTTTTTTCAAACTGGTGTACACGATATCTCAAAATCTACAGAAACGATTTGGCTGAAATTTGCACCACTTATTCTTTATAATATTATCTACAATATGACATTTATATTTTTCATGGCCGAGTCCAAAATAGTATATTTCATTACCAGTACGGAAATGACGGTTTTTCCGTGCGCCGTGACAAATTCGGGAAGTCATGCAAGAACGGAAAAATCCATTTCTGGACGTGAATGAACGATATTTATTTATCATACTTAGGTACCTGAAAACAACATAAAAAAAACATCGCAAAAAATGATTAAAGAAAATTGCGATTATTTATTTTTATTTTTAAAACAGTAAAACAAATTAACAAAAAAAAAACTACAATAATTAAATCTAAAAAAAAATTTTGGGGGAAACCCTTATGATTAATGGTTATATTTATTTACAATTCTATTATTGTTGAAGCCAATCCCTTTTGTATTTTTTTTGTTAAAATAAAGATGTGAAGCGGGGGTGTTCGTGTATGTTTTGGTTCTCTTGATTGACTGTTACAGATTTTGTAGTTTCGTTACAAGGCCTAAAACTTTTGGGATATTTTTTTTTTTGTATGGACTCCTCTATATTCCTTCTGCTACATTGGAAGAAAGCCATCCTCCGTGTCTTTTCAAAGTGAGCAAATCACCGCCGCATTCTACCAACATGGTAGCCGAAGGACGCCTTAGCCCATGTCCGGTATATTCTTTGTGATTTTTTAGTTTTAAATTTTGGAATACCACTGATAGTATGGCACCCAACATGTTGAGCGTAACATCTTTGGTTTCGGTATGTAACAAATAATCTTCTACTCTCCATATTTTTAGGGCGGAGATCTGCGTTTTTAAGATAAAGTGTACAGGGATTGAATTTGCAATTTTCATTGGTAATGGTAAAACTTCTTGACCTGTGATTTTTTTTTATCTCGTAAGAACACGACAAGAAAACGCCCATTATCTTCCACATCGTCTAAACTCAAACGTATTAAATCATCTCTGCGGCATGCGCCGAAGATGCCAAAACTAAAATTACTTTTGCTAGTAGAATTGTCCATTTGAAGCTTCACATAAAAATTTGTTACTTGTTCTGATGTAAAACCTTGGATTTCTTTGGTACATATCCTACAGCTTGTCAAAAAATCGATAGTTTTTGGATATTGGTTTATTATTTTCTTTTATTGCCAAACAACCTTTAAAATGGAGAATCGACTCCATAAGGTGGATGACTTCATAGATTTGTCTTTTTCAGAAAAATAAACTAAATAAAGAATATCGTCACTCACAATTTTGATTCTTTTCTGAGTCCGCCATTCGGTAAAAATGTAATATTCATGTTCATATCTCAACCGGGATTTCACTGGTTTCAATAGTTTCCATGGATGGATTTTTGTATAAGCGCATGGAAAGAAGGATCGGGAAAAAAAATCCGTGCGCTGTTCTGAAAATGTCATATTTACTATATTTTTTCAGGGTGGTGTAACCCCACAAGTCAAAAACAAGTCGTTTTTTTGAAAAGATGCTTGAACCTATGATTAGAACATCGGTCCTGTCTATTCTAAGAAATCTTTAAAATTACCTAATATTGCAAAAAGAAAATTAAAGTACGCAAAAATAATTAGATTTAATACTTGACTAAACACATCCATTACCTGCAGTACTCTCTTAGCAAAATACGTAAGCCGAAGTTTCTTGGTTTTTTTCTCCGGAATCAAGAGTTCCTGGTGATCTAGCTGGAATAATTCAGATCCTTTGCCGAAAAATAGAGCGGCATACCTTATAGGTGCTTCTCCGTGGTTTGTGACGAATAATTCGTAAGTGGCATTTTCCCGATAA
This sequence comes from Listronotus oregonensis, assembly GCA_019359885.1. NCBI lineage: Eukaryota > Metazoa > Arthropoda > Insecta > Coleoptera > Curculionidae > Listronotus > Listronotus oregonensis. The sequence goes on along the minus strand of JAHBCN010027020.1, from coordinate 6,945 downwards.
CGGTGTTTCGATTGTGACGTCACTGGTAGGGTAATGTGGGGAGCACTTCATATAAATAGGTAACTGAAACATAGGTAAACGATGTAAGTAGGGTTAAATATATTTCTTTTGGCTAAGAGTTATGTATATTGACTAGAAAATAGCCCTTTAGAAAAAAAAAATTAGCATTGAATTTTAAAAAATTTGTCAATATGCCAAAAAAAGTTTTGAAAAAAATTTTTGGGGGGAAAATTTAGGGTTTACTGGGTATAATTGTTCCAAAATGGCTTTTTTTTCACTTTTAGGTCTAATTTCTAGTTAAAAGGTCATCATCTAAAAAATATCAAGAAATAATTATCGTATAGTCAATATTTACTATTTAAAAGGGCATATTCCCTGTAATGGGTCCCTTTTTTGGAAAAGGCAAATTTGTCTAAAAGGAAAAAAAAATATTAATTTTTAAAAATAAATTTAAAATGGGGTTAATAAAAAGTGTTTTTTTATCTAATAAAAAAAAACAATTTATTCCGGTCAAAGAATTCAAAGGGTACATAAATTTGCTTTAAGCTAAAAAGAATAAAATTTTAAAAACCCTAATTAAAAATAACATTTCAAAATTCCCCATCCTGGGGAAAATTGACCGGGGTCAAAAGGCAAAAAAAATTAATTTTTCGCGATTTTTTTTCAAAACGGTAATTTTTAATGGTAAAATTCCCTTTTAACAAAAATTGTAGATCATAAAATTATCTATAAAAAATTTTTTTCTAAAAGACACTGTTCCTGAGATATAACGATTCAAAACGTTGTAAGCGTCATTGTATGCATAAGTACGTCACGTACATACATTTCTGTAGCTGCAATATAATTAAAAATATTTTTCTATCGGTGATTAGCTAGCCCCAAAAGATTGGGGTTGCCCGGGAAAAAACGCTAAAACAATTTTTGCAACTGTAAAAAGGGATGCGGTGCTAAATGGGTTCAAAAAAGTTAGCTGTTTTGTTCTCTGGCATGAAAAAATTTCAAGGCCAATCGTGTTCTAATGTTGAATCACCAACAGCAGGGATTCGTTTGATACTGCGAACAGACATGGTAGTGCTATTGACGCAATTCATTTACACCCAATAAAGAAAAACCTTTTTAACTCTGAGTCTTTATGTAAAATTAAAATTTTATACCATTTATATTGGGTGTAACTAATAGCCACTTTTTTTCCCAGAGTTTAAAAATAAGTCCCTTTCTCCTGCAATACGAATCTAGACGATCCAAGTCGCTTTAATTTTTTGGGGACAATCATCCCCTTGTTATTGGGTAAAAACTTTAGATCGTCCGCATAAAAAAAAAACTTGCAATTCTTAAAACTTCCTTATATCTTTAAAGAAGATTATGAAAAACGGGGGCCCAAGTGACTCCTTGTGGTACGCCGGACGGAACTAAAAAAGGGTCTGTTTAAATGCCCATTCACCAAAACAACCTGCACTCTCCCCCGCAAGTAAGACCAAATCCATCGAAAAAAATCGATATACCGACCTCAGAAAGGCGATCTATCGTATGCGATGATTTTTTTTTAAAAAAAGGCCCACTGAAGTCGGTATATTGGCATCCCCTTTTGAATTCTCTATCCTTGTCCCAAAGTATTCGACAAATGTGATAAATTTGTTTCAATTGACCTATGTGGAAAAAAAAATGTGTTGTTCTGACATAATAATATTTTTAACAGGGTTTTAAAAAAATTTTTTATAAATGTTTTTTCAAATACCTTGGGAAAAAAAAAAACAGTTTACTTATTCCGATAGTAACTTATGTTTATCTCCTTTTTTAAAAATATTGGGATTATATGAGATATCTTCCTTTTTGAAAAGGCCCCTATTGTAGGGGGTTTATTATATATATATATATATATATATATATATATATATATATATATATAATATATATATATATATATATATATAAATTTTTAATTTAATAATAAAATAAATTTTTTAAAAAAATTTTTTTTTTTTAAAAAATTTTTTTTAAAACTTTTGGGGTTTTTTTTCCCGGATCGATTTTATTTTTTTGGGGTCGGGCTATTTTAACATCAAATGTAGATAAAAGGGGGTCGCAAAAATCTAAAGGGGAAAAATTTTTTTTAAATAAAAGTTTTTTGCTTTTTGACTCCGTAAAATTCGGGGGATGTTTTATGTATAATGTCATATACCTATTTTTTGTTTACGAAAAAATTACTTTTAAATAATAATTATAATACTTTGTGTCAACATAAATTGATTAATAATTTTCCCCATTTATTTCACAAATGTTAAAAGGGGCCCGCCATTAACAGCTCTGCAGCCCCCAGGCGATGTAAATTTTTGCGTAATTTTCAACTGTGTCAAAAATATTCCAAAGATTACGAAGCGATCTTTGAGGATATCAAGCGTGTGGGCTTATCTTTTTATACTTGATTTTTGACATAACCCCAAAGAACGTAGTCCAATGGATTAATGTCGGGTGATCTAGGTGGCCACTCTATTGATTAACGTCTGCCTATCCACCGGTGGCAGATGACTGGTTATAAATGGTTTATACTGATTTGAGATGCTCTTAATGGCGGCCACTTCCAGCATTTGATAAAATAAATTTCAAATATGTGGAATATAATTAATCAATTTATGTTTATTATTTAAAAAATTTTTTATGAATAGTTGACGATAGGTATATAACATTATACATAAAAAATTGTTTTTCCCGGGAAAAAAAGCAAAAAATACAGGGGGGGTTATTTAAAAAAATTTTTCCCAAATTTTTTTCCCTGAAAACACATTTGGAAAATTTCCCCCCAAAAAAAAAACCCCGGGCCAAAAAAAAACCTCCCCTTTTTTGAATTTTTTCCCTTATTAAATCACCCCTTATATATATATATATATATATATATATATTTTATATATATATATATATATATATATATATATATATATATATATATATATATATTTTTTTTTTTTTAATTTAATTTTTTAATTTTTTTTTTTACTTTTTTTTTTTTTTATAAAATATATATTTTTTGTTTTTTTTTTTTTTTTTTTAGGTAGGCCGAAACAAAGTTAGTATAACAGTGTCATCTAAATAAAAAAAAAAAAAAAACAAAGGACATCATTTTAATTATAATGAAACAAAAATTTAAAACGGAACCAAACCAAAAAAAGGAGTTCTGGAAAGATCGAAATCCAAAAAAAAAAACCCAAATTCCTAAACGATAAAAAAGATATCAACAATCTTAATAAAATATACATCGCCCTTCTCAATAATCAGTTCATATTTTATTACTAATTAATAGTCCGTTCCTTGTGTTCTGTTGTTAAAAAAAAAAAATATACACATTATTTAACGCTCTAGGGTAAGTTTTTTTTTTTTTTTTTTATTTAGATGACACTAGTTATACTAACTTTGTTTCTGAAACCTAACTTTTTGATTTGAAAAAAAAACAAAAACTCTTTAAAAAACCCAATAGCATTTTTTTTTTAAAAAAATTAGGGGGCCAAATACAATCCCGGTTATATATATATATATATATATATATATATATATATATATATATATATATATATATATATATATATATATATTTTTTATATATATATATATATAAAAAATATATATATAAAAAATATATATATATATATATATATAAAAAAAAAAAAAAAAAAAAAAAAAAAAAAAAAAAAAAAAGGGGGGGTTTTCAAGGGGGTAATTTTAAACCCAGCATGGTTCTCCCTTTCACTAACCCTTAAGCAGTTTGCTTAACCAAGCAAATAGGCTACGCTTTAGACGATCAAACCAAGCTCACCCACTTATTCTACATGGACGACTTGAAGCTGTACGCCAGAGGCCCAAGTCAGTTAGAAGGAGAACTCGAATTCGGAGCTTTAGCGCCGACATAAAAATGAAGTTTGGCCTCGAAAAATGTTCGATTGTGCATGTAAAAGGGGTAAAGGTGAAGAAGGTAATGTAGCGGAGATGGGGGATATACAAAGCTTGGGACCAGAAAAATACAGGTATCTGGGTATTCAGCAGTCTTTCGAGATTAGACAGAAGCACAATAAGGAGGCAGCGGAACGGGAATTCGCGGCGAGTTAAAAAGTGCTTAGAACCAACTTAACGCCAAAAACAAAATAACCGCAATCAATGCATGGGCAATACCATCATTAAATAACCTCGGGCATACCACATGGTATCCACAGACTTGCAGCGACTGATCGCGGAGTCCGTACCTCCTTCCGAAACGCGGAATGCTGCACCCAAATTCAGCAGTTGAAAGACTGTACTTACCACGAAAAGAGGGAGGTCGTGGGACTGACCAACCTGGAGGCTGCCAACCAAAAAGTGATAAAAGAACTTCAAAATACTTTCATTCTAGCAACTTACCGTTTCACCAGCGAATTGTAGTATTGGATAAAGAGTACACTGCAATCAACTTGGCAAACCTTGAAGAGCCGGAAATTGGAGAACTCAGCTGGAAATTATGAACGGTGGCGCGGAAAGCCTTGCATGGAAGATTCCCCGCATGCACCAACCAGAGGTGGAAAAAAGATTTCTAATACCTACCTAACTGCAGGATACCCCGGAAACTGAAGGCCCTATTCGCAATCCAAAAAGTAATACCAACCCGAAACTATACAAAATTCATTATGAAGAAACAGATCAAACCACAAAATGTCGCGTATGTGGCCAAGCTGAAGAAACGGTCCGCATCTATCCGGGGGCTGCTCACCAATGGCGCCCACCAGATACCTGGAAGACATAACAACATGGGCAAAGTAGTTCATAAAGATAGGTCTAAAATGGGAATAATACAGAATTTCACGCCTTACCACAAGTACTCTCCACAGGCAGTGATTGAAAATGACAGGGCAAAGTCTACTGGGACATGCCGATTATGACAGATAGACCCGTAGAGCACAATCGACCAGATGTAATTGTGTGGGATAAACAGGAAAGAACAGCAACAATCCTCATTTCCGTTCCCTTGATCTAAATGGTCCAAACCTATCAGGCCAAAATAAATAATTATAGAGATCTGGCGACCGAAATTAAAAGAATTTGGTACCCAGGGAGGAAGTGAGAACCTCCCATGATCATAAGTACCAATGGGCTCGTACTGAAAGCACTGTAAACATTAATCAACCTTCCACATGAAACTATACGTGGATGCAGAAGGCTGTCGTACTGGGCAAGGGCCATCATTGACAAATAGTCTTCATAGTAAGAAAATATGGCTGCTCTTGGCTTTGATAGCCCGGGAGTCGTTTGAAAACCCACTAAACGTGTGAAGCAAAAAAAAAAAAAATATATATATATATATATATATATATATATATATATATATATATATATATATATATATATATATATATATATATATATATATATATATATATATATATATATATATATATATATATATATATATATATATATATATATATATATATATAAAAGAGGTTTAACTAAATTCTTACATGACTTTGCAAGCAATACCGGTATGTCATCCGGGCCATTTGATTTATTAACATCAAGTGAGTTCATGATTTTTTAATATCTTCCTCACTTATTTAAAGTATCAACTGTTGGAGAATGAAGGCTCCTGAAAATGGGACTCGACATAATAACTTCTTAAACATTCTAAAAATAAATGACAATTGTTTCGACGATGTGGGTTATTTTCATAAACCGAACTGGGAACACACTAATACTTCTCTTCTTTTTGTTTTATATAAATTTCCAAAATTATATTACCGGAAATATTACTCCAATACTTTGTACCGGGTGCAAAAAGGGACGCCGGCTGATTCGGAAAAGTTTATCCAAGCTTTGGGGAATAAATATTTTTGGTAAAAAGTAAAAATATTTAAATTATTTTCCAAAATTTCTGAAATGGCCGCTAGGGGGCGTAACTGCAATCTTGAAAAAAAAATTGTTTCTGTGAATTTTGCTATATTAACCTAACAAAAAATACCTGGTTTTAAAAGTCGGGATAATTTAACCTTTTTGTTTGACATTTTTTGCTTTATTTCTAAAAATAATTGGTGGGGGTTTTAAAGGTTTCCGTAAAAAACAACCCCGTACCATAACGGTAAGCCGATTTTGGGGGTTAAAAAAAAGGTAGGGCTATAAATGTTAATAATTTTAAAAAATTTTTGGGGTTTTAAATACCGGCTGGGGGCTTTTTTTCGAAATTTAGAAATATTTAATTTTTTCAAAAAAAAATTTAAAACATTGGTATGATTTTTTTCAAAAAAATTTTCCAAATATTGCTTTTAAAAAGCTCGCGGGGAAAACCTATCTCGATATCTTGTTCCTTACCTAAATTTAGGCCAAAAAAAATTTTTTACGTTAATTTTTTTCAAAAAAATAAAAGCTACAAGAAATTTTAAAAAAATTATGTATTTTTTTGGAACCTTTAGTTTATTTTATAAAAATCCTTTTCCCCTTAAATTTAAACGAGTTATAATCAATAAATCAATTTTCAGGATTTTTTTTTAAAGGGATACCCCCAAATTTTTTTTTTTTTTTATAACCCAAATTTGCATTTAAAAAAAGATTTTTAAAAAATAAATTAAAGGTTCCCCAAAAAAAATAATTAATTTTAAAAAAAAATTTTTGTATTTTTGGAAAAAATTGACGTATAAAATTTTTTTAAATTTTTGGTTGGAAAAAAGATTCCGTTTTTGGGTTTTTTGCTTTTTTTTTAAAGGGTCATTAAACTTTTTTTTATGAAAAAATTCATACCAATCAAAATTTTTTGGGGAAAAAAACCATTTCTTTCGGAAAATTTGAAAAAAAACCCCCCCTTTTCCAAAATTAAAATAACAAATTTTAAAAAATTTTTATTTTAAAAATAAGCTTTTTTAATACCCTACCCTACTAGTTTGTTAAAATTTTGCCTTTCAAAAAAAAAACAGTGGTTTTTGAAAACCTTTAAATACC
>JAHBCN010027019.1:0-10247 GCA_019359885.1 Listronotus oregonensis | reverse complement strand
CAAAATTTATGGAAAGAAAAATTGACATGGGACCAACCAGGGACGACGCCCCCGTGAGAATTTTAAGGCAGGATAAAAGATTTACCTAATTGTCCAGGATCAAAATACCCCTTGGATTGGGGCCCAGAGGCAAGCAAGACACCTGAGCAATACATTCTGTGACGCGAGTAAAGACGCTTCGCCTGTGTTGATTTTTAGGGTGCCCCAAGGAAATGTTCATTTTTTTTGGGGCGCAAAAACTGATTCCCCCTCAAAAAGTAAAACTCTAAAATGACTTTTCCCCCGATTAGAATACTAGCAGCGAAATAGGTGCTCTTTTGCCCATGACGAAAACTGGACGAAGTTGTGGATTGCTTTTTTTGGAGCGACTCCTCCACGGTAATCTTTTGACCCAGAAAATAGAAGGGGTTTTTGTTTGGAATGGGATTTGAGATCGTAAGCCCCTGCTGACAAAGGCCATTTCCGGGAGCGTTTAAACCCCGGACTTTTTCAGCCCAAAATTATCAAAGAGTGGGGGGGGGAAATTTTTTCCCCCAATTGGCCTTAAACTACTTTTTCGAAAAAAATTTGTCGGGGGAAATTTTAAATTACCCAAAACCTTTCCGGACTTTTTTCAAAATGATAAAATTTGTTTGCCTGGACTCAAAAATTTTAAAAAAATTTAAAAATTGAATTAAGGGCGGAAGAAAAAAAAAGCTTGACCAGCAAACAATTTTTTTTGATGATTTTGGTTTCCTTTTTGACGAAATGGTTTTCCGTCTAAGCCCGCATCAAATACGGCCAAAACCCCAAACACCGACTGAAAAATTTTGATGGAGCAATTTAAACCCCGCCCCATTTTGGGGTGGCCGGAGAGCAAAATCAGGATTTTTAAGATTGTTTAAAAAAATACACCGCTAAACTTTGGGTTGAGCCCCTTTCCCAAAAGGATGGGGGCTGGGTTTAAAGGGGGGTGGGGGGCCCCTTTTTGGGCCGGTATGAGGTTTTGTCTTTTAAGCGATTTTTTAAGTGAAATTTCTCTTTGTTTCCCAAAAGGGCCCTAAAAAATAGGAAAATTTTTCCCCCGGCGAAAAAATTTTGCCTTAATTATTTAAAAAGAAAAAGGGGTCGCTTTGTTGGATAACTTTTTACCCTTTTTGGGGGTTTAAAAGGGGGAAACTTTTAAAGGGTTTTTGGGCGTGTTTCGGATATGAAAATTTTTTGATCTTTTGTGGATTGCGGGGGGAAAATTTGGGCCTTTTAAATTTTTCGGGGATTAAAAATTTTGGTTTTATTTTTCGTCGGAAAATTTTTTGGGAATGGACTGAGGGTTTGAAACAAAAAAAAACCGGGGGAAACCCCCTGGGGCCCGGCGTAAAACCCGAGAACCCCTCGCCGGACCAAAAATTCCCCCAAGTGCAAAAAAGTTTAGTGGGGGAAAGAAGGGGTTGAACTGCTTAAAACGAATCAGGGCGACCCCTTGGGGTTTTTATTAGTGGTGTTTAATTTAAAAATTCGGGGCATCGGCAGTTCCCATGGGGCTGCCTGGCCTTTTCCCAGCCTTTCCAAAACTAAAAAAACCCCAGAACCCTTAATTCAAAAATTTGCCCTTTTGGGGATGATTTTAAAGTGATTTTTTGAGAGAGCTTACAAAACCCAAAATCCCCAAAGGGGGACTAAATTTTGCTTTTTTTGTTGGGACCCATCAAAAAGAAACGGGATTCCCCTTTTTGTTAAATTCCCCTTTCCTCTGCTTGGGGGGAAAATTTTAAGGGTTTTGGGTTTAAAGTTAAAAAAAGGTTTTTTGGGGGGCTTGTCTGGACTAAAATTTATTGACTTTTTTGGGGATTGCGAGGCTATTAAAAAACGCAAGGTTTTAATTTAAAATTTTTAGGCTTCCTTGTCATTTTCGCGATACCTTTACCGGGGAACTTTTGGGGTGAGGGGCCCAAAAATTTTTGGGGGGGCAAAATTTTGGGTTCAAAATGGGAAAACAAAATTTGGGTTTTTGGGGATTTCTCGTCGGAAAAAAAACGTTTTTTGAGGGAAGGGGGAAAGGGGGTCGCCTCGGATGGTAAAACCCAAAAAAACCCCAAAAGGCTGATTTTAAATTGTTTTCCCATTTTGGGTTGTGGGTTTCCCAAAAATTTTGACAAAAAGACCCCTTTTGAAAAGACCTGTCCGGGCCCTTCCCCGGCCCTAAAAAAACTTGAGAAAAATGTCTTTGGGAAATTTTAGTAAAATGAAAAAGGCCCTTTTTAAAAATGCCACGACTTTTTTTGGCGCGACCAGTTTTGGTCTTTTTTAATACGGGAATTTATCTTCCCCGCCCCAAATTTTGAAGTCTAATGGTTCGTAAAATTTTTTTAGCTTTTAGTTTTTTTCCCCGGCTGGGACAGGCCCGGGGGGTTTTTCACCCTGGGAACTGCGCTGTTTTTGTTACCCGGGGGAACCCAACCCAAAAAGGGGAAACAATCGCTGAAGGGGAACTCCCCCGACGTTCCCCCCTTTGCCCGGGATTTGAAACCCCGGGCAGCCCTCCATGTTGCCCTTTCCCCAAACGGGTATTGTTTTTTCCGACGAAAAGACCCCCAACAAGGGGGTTTGGGTCTTATCCCCCGAGTTTTATTCCAATACCCCCCAGGGAATCAACGCTTTTTTTTTGCGCAAAAATTTTTTTCCCCTTTTTTTAACAGGAGTCTCACCCCGTCCGGCCTATTGGGGGGGTTTGGGAAGGCACGAGGGAAGGAATATTTTTTCCCCATAAATAAGTTAAAGGCCTTGGTTTAAAAAAACCCCCAATCCACAAAAGAGTCAATAAACTTTCATAGTCCAGAAAACACCCCCAATCTCTTCTGGAAACCCCTTTTAAACCCCTTAAACCCTTTTAAAAAACCTACCAACTGCATAGGAGGGTTGAATTTAAAAAAGGTAAAACGCCGTTTCTCTTGATGGAGCCCCCTCTAAAGACAAAAGCATTTTCAGTCCCATAAAATTGGGCCATTATCCTTTATTGTCTTGGGGCCTCTCGGGGAAACAAATCGCCCAAATTAAAAAGGGTACGGTTGATAAAGAATCGTAAATTTTAATTGGTAGCACGGGGAAAAAGAATATCCAGGGGGACCATTTTTACGGGGTCCCCAAAATCCATTTTTTGAAAAAAGCAACCCGGGGTTATCCATCGGAATGGAGGTGGCTCAACTGTCAAAAATTTAGCGGTGTGTTTTTTTAAAAATGCATTTAAAAAAACTGATCTTACCGCTCCCCGGGGGCCCCCCAAAAATAAAATTTTCCCCCTTTGTTGAATTTGTGTTCCGAAAGACGGGGTTTAAAAGTAGCCCAAATTATCAAAATCTTTACAGTCGGGTGTTTTGGTGGCAAAAAAAATTGGGGAAAGGGAGTTATCCGTATCTTCGATTCGAGACTCTGTTTTTTGACGGAAATTCCTTTTGTCCAAAAAGGGTGAAATTCGAATTCTGGAATCTAATGGAAAAAACCCGGTTGTTTTAAGATCAACATTTCCAAGCTCCCCCTTTAAATTTGGGATTTTTTATTGGGGGTTTTTTTAAAATTTAAAAAAAAAATCCCAATCACCCCAAAATAAATTTTTAAAATAGTCCGGGGCCCCCAAAAGAATTTAGAGACAGTCAATGGTGAAAGTTTTTTCCCGTTCCGCACAAATTTTTCTTCATTGAAAATGATATTGTAGTGGCAGGAAAATCAATTGGGCCATCCTTTGGGCCCCCCCCCTTAAACTTTCCGGGGAGAAACCCGGGGGAAAAGGGTAAGTCAGGGGGGCGCCCCTTTAAGGGGGTTTTCCCATTTGTCACGGGGAACTTAGGATCCCCCTTTCCCCAAACCCCCCTTCCTCATCTATTTATTTTTGTAATCGATGTATTTAATAATTTTTTTTAAAATTTTGGTTTTAAAAAAAAAAAAATGTTCTAATTTTGTGAGAAATGTTTAATGTCGAAACATTTCTCAGGGGGGAGGATTTGGGACAAGAATTTTTTTTTAAAAAATTAAAATTTTTATTTTTTTTTTCTCGTTTTTTTTGGCCGCCCCTGATGGCAAAAAAAATCCCCCCTTTTTTTAAGCGATGAAAAAAATCTTTTTTTTAAAGAAAAAAAGTTGAGTTGTCAGTAATTGTAAAATTTTAAAAAAAACGTCGTCTTGCATTTTTTTTATTTTTTAAGTTTCAGGCGACGTTCGACGATTTTTAACAATTTTTTTTTTTTTAAAATCTGTTAGTTAATATTTTATGCATTGTTTATAGTTAGTGACCCCAAATTTTTCAGTGATTTTTCTATCGGCTCATTTTTTTGTAAAATTTCCCCAAAGTTTATCCAATCACTTTTTGGAATAAATATTTGTTTTTAACGGGGGTTTTTTTTTTTTAAAAATTCAAAATTTTTTGTAGCTACAAGGGGTAGTTATAGTGTGCGCGAAGGGGGAATTCCAAGATCGGTATGGCTTTAATAAGTTTATTGAAGGGTTTTTATGGTACTTAAATATTTCAATCGATTCTAAAATATTGATTTTTTTGCTTTTTGGCGCGTAATGTAATATTTTTAATTTACTTTCATCGGGAAAAAAGAGTGTCCTGATTCTATAAAATGGTTTGAAAAAATTTGAATTATGTTTCTTTAATAAAAATGATGACCTATGTTCCTTATATCTAGTTATAAAGTTTCTGCCAGTTTGTCCAATATATAGGCTATTACATTCATCACAATTTAATCTATAAACTCCTGATTTTTTAAGCGGAGGGGTTTTTTCTTTTACATTAAAAAAATAATTGGGATAGTTTATATGATGGTCTAAAGGCAACTTGAATATTGTTTCTTGTTAATATATGGGCTATTTTTTCTGAAATTTTTCCCAAAAAATATGTTAATGTAGTGTATTTTTATCTTGTTTTGTTTTTATGAGTGGATATATTTGATGTGTTGTGTTTTGTTTACGTTTTTTATTCACAAGTCTGTCAATCAGTTGGAACTATAACCGTTGTTTTTTGCAATTTGTTTAATTGTATTAATTTCTTTCGTGAGACTGTTATAATCTAAGGGAATGGAGAATGCTCATGTATCATAGATCTGTAGGCGGCAAGTTTATGTGAAAATGGATGTGATTAATTATTTGGTATGGTTGTATCGGTGTATGTTGGTTTTCAAAAAAATATCAAAGGTGTATCTATTGTTGTCTTTTGAAATAGAAATATCTAGAAAATTTATTCGGTTATTTACTTTTTTCCATTGTAAATTTTACTTTACTATGTAGGTTGTTCAGTTGATTTAATATATCTTTTAAATCATTATCGTTACCCGTATATCATCTACATATCTATACCAAAATGTATATTATCTGCGTATTTAGTTTCCAGAAAAGACTCTTCCAGATTAGACATAAAAATTTCGGCAAGAAGGGGACTAAGTGGAGAGCCCACAGCTAACCCATCATCTTGTTTATAAAATTTGTTGTCATACTGAAAATAGTTTTCTGGAATACATAGTTCAAAAAGGGATAAAATTTCATCTTTTTTAGCCGGATTGACATTTATGTTTGACAGTGAATTTTCTATTATTTTTAAACATTCTTTATTTGGAATATTCGGGAACATGTTAACTACGTCAAAAGACACAGAAAACTATTTTTAGGAATGCTAAAATCTTTAAGTTTTTGAGTTAGTTCTACCGAATTTTTAACTGTATTTTTTTGGGGTGAACAATAATCTTTTTAAATATGATTTAATTTGAATGGTAATTTACTTAAGGGGCTGTTTATATAGGAGACAACAGGACGTATAGGATTATTATGAATTTTAATTAAGCCATATAATTTTGGGGGTGTGGGATTATATTGATTATAGAAAATTTTTCTCTCTCTGAGATATAGCGTTAACATTTTTAAGGTATCTTTTAATTTTGTTTGAATTTTTTTAAAGGGAGGGTCATTTTTTAGAATAACTGGATTTTTTTTTGTAAGAATGGGCTCTCCACTTAGTCCCTTTCTTGCCGAAATTTTTTTTGTCTAATCTGGGAAGAGTCTTTTCTGGAAACTAAAGATAATATACATTTTGGTATAGATATGTAGATGATATACTTGTTGTTTTACGGGTAACGATAATGATTTAAAAGATACATTAAATCAACTGAACAACCTACATAGTAAAGTAAAATTTACATTGGAAAAAGAAGTAAATAACCGAATAAATTTTCTAGATATTTCTATTTCAAAAGACAACAATAGATACACCTTTGATATTTTTAGAAAAACCCAAAATACACCGATACAACCATACCAAATAAAATTCATCACATCCATTTTCACATAAACTTGCCGCCTACAGATCTATGATACATAGAGCATTCTCCATTCCCTTAGATTATAACAGTCTCATGAAAGAAATTAATACAATTAAACAAATTGCAAAAAACAACGGTTATAGTTCTCAACTGATTGACAGACTTTGAATAAAAAAAGTAAACAAAACACAACACATCAAATATACCCCTCATAAAAACGAAACAAGATAAAAAATACACTACATTAACATATTTTGGAACAATTTCAGATAAAATAGCCCATATATTAACAAGAAACAATATTCAAGTTTTTTGACCCATCATATAAACTATCCCAATTATTTTTTTAATGTAAAAGAAAAAACCCCTCCGCTTAAAAAACAGGAGTTTATAGATTAAATTGTGATGAATGTAATAGCCTATATATTGGACAAACTGGCAGAAACTTTATAACTAGATATAAGGAACATAGGCCATCATTTTTATTAAAGAAACATAATTCAAATTTTCCAAAACCATTTTATAGAATCAGGACACTCTTTTCCAGATGAAAGTAAATTAAAAATATTACATTACGCGCCAAAAAGCAAAAAACTCAATATTTTAGAATCGATTGAAATATTTAAGTACCATAAAAACCCTTCAATAAACTTATTAAATGACCATACCGATCTTCGGAATTTCCCACTCTATGCCGCTTTATTATAGTAATTTAAGATATATAAGTTGGGTTTGTTTAGATTGTAGTTTAAAACTTTCAGTTTGATAATGTAGTAGTACTACGAAACTGCAGTCACTGTTTTATAAATTAATTAATATAGTGATAGTAAACAAAGTAAAAACTGTGTTCTCATTTACTAGTTAAAAATGAACTATCACAAAGTAACGGACACCTCAATTCAATATAGGAATAAACAAATACCTATATTGTTTAAAAAAAAATAAATTTATTGCAAACCTTAAAAAATTATTTATGCATGCGTTAACTTAGAACTATAATACATAAATTTAATCCCAAATACGAAAAAAATGGTAAAATCCCGTTAAAGCTTGACATGTGCCTTTAAATATTTAACATTTGCATTAAAAAAATATATCGGATTGGAAACGCGACATCGTTTATTATTTCGGCATAAACCACGTGTCGATTATATGATAAGGCTTTTAAAAATTCTGGTTTCAAATTTTCGAATTAAAAGATTAGTGACCGATGACTGTATTGAATTTTTATTAAAGCAACTAAGCTTATACAAATAAAAATAAAATAACATATAAAGTAGATTTGGGGCCAGCGTGGCATGTTTTCTTTTAGGATCCAAATAAAAATTTTATATTTATAAAAAAAAGTTTACCAGTGAATACGCACGTAAGTATTCCTTAGAATACTTTAGCTTAATTATGCGATGATGTACAGGGTGTCCCAAACTGGACGCGTTCTTATGGGAACAACCCTTATTTGAAGGGATAGAAAAAAATTGACCAAGGTGTCCGGAGCTCAAATTTAATAAGAAAACTACTGGTGCTAACAAAACTTTGCTATCTCTTATCGTTTGGCCACTAGAGGGCGTTTCTCGAATTTCGTCGATTTTTTAAATGCCCCATAACTTTCTTATTAATAAAGATAATTAATTTTGATAAAAACTTTCTTAAGGCACTTTTTTTCGTAGAATTCATTGCAATAAGCAGATTTTTTACAGGGCGTTTAGATTTTCGTGCACCACCCCAAAATCTTTTTTTTTATATGGACCACCCTATATATTATAAGATTTTTGAAAAGCTGGTAAAATTTCCTAAATTTTGATGTATCACTTGTTATGTTTATCTTAAAAACTATTAGCAGTATTACGATTTAAAAATTAAAATAATGTGCCTACAGAAATCAACATTGCCATGACTAATAAAATGACATAGGATACTAACATGTTATGATTAAAACAACAGATCTAAAGTTTTATGATAAGATTACTAATAGTTAATATATTAAATTAATAATTATCTAATATACAAACGACAACAACAACAAACCAACAATATTAACAAAAAAACATAACTATACCTAATCCTAATATAAAATTTTATGGAAATTAATTAACGATAACAAATAAACAAAAATAAAATAAAATTATGTTAACAAATTTTCAAATTGTCTCCCATTTTGTTGTACGCAAATTCTACATCTTTTTTTAACAGCATAAACTGCATTAATAAGTTCTATATTTTGAACTCGGTTAAACGCACCTCGCAACGCCCTTTCTAATTCTTCGAAAAAAATCTAAGGGAGTCAGGTCCGGTGACCTGGCAGGCCATTGTATTTGCCTTTGATTTTTCATCCAATTTTCACCAAACTGAACATTAAGGTAATCTTTTATGGTCCTTGCACAATGCGCAGGGGCACCATCATGCTGGAAGAAGACTCTGGGTATCAGATTTATGGGAATATCTTCCAAGAATGGTTCAATCTAGTCCCTTAAAATATCCAAATATTGTCTAGAATTCAGCGGTTCATCATAAATGTAGGATCCAATGAATTGTCCTCTAAAAATTCCCACCCACACATTGAAGCTAAATTTTCCTTGTTGTCTGTTTTGGACAGTCGCATGGGGAGTTTCTTGGGACCAAGTGTAATCATTAAACTAATTAAATATGCCCGCACTACTAATCGAAGCCTCGTCAGACCAAATACAATTTAGAGCAAAATTTGGTTCATTTTGTATTTTATTTAAAAACCACTCACAAAAACTAGTTCTTCGATCAAAATCCCCAGGGAGAAGATGATGGATTTTGCGGGTTCGATAAGGCTTAAATTTGTTTTTTTTCAAAATCCTGTGGTTTTTGCTTCTGGATATGCCTGTCTCTGCTTCAAGTTTTCTTGTGGAAGTTGTACCATTATTTTCATATAAAGTGCCCAATACGGTTAGAGTTTTTACTTCATTTTCGTTTTGAATTTCTTGATTTTGAGCATAATTTGCTCTGGGTTTATTAAAAGAGCCAAAATTTTGAAGATTATGAGCAAATCTAGCAAATACATCCCTGGATGGCTGCTACCGTTCGGGATATCTTTAAAAATTCAAGTTTCTTGCTGCCTAAGCATTTTTGTTGCTTTCTATGTAACATTTAAGCATGTTGAACTTTTCAAAATTTTCATACATTTTTTAACACTTTTCAAAAACCTTTCTTAAAAACTTATTTAAATTACTTTTTTTTCTACTAAAAATACCAAAATATTTAACAATATCAAGTACCACTGTCAATTCTGAACTATTCAAAAGCTGTTAAATTATTAAAACAAAAAATTCATATGCACGGCCTACTGCTTTTTTACGTAGCAACTTTAAATATGTGGCTTTAATCATAACATGTTAGCATTCTTTGTCATTTTATTAGTCATGGCAATGTTGATTTCTATAGGCACATTATTTTAATTTTTAAATCGTAATACTGCTAATGGTTTTTAAGATAAACATAACAAGTGATACATCAAAATTTAGGAAATTTTACCAGCTTTTCAAAAATCTTATAATATATAAGGTGGTCCATATAAAAAAATTGATTTTGGGGTGGTGCACGAAAATCTAAACGCCCTGTAAAAAATCTGCCTATTGCAATAAATTCTACGAAAAAAAGTGCCTTAAGAAAGTTTTTATCAAAATTAATTATCTTTATTAATAAGAAAGTTATGGGGCATTTAAAAAATCGACGAAATTCGAGAAACGCCCTCTAGTGGCCAAACGATAAAAGATAGCAAAGTTTTGTTAGCGACAGTAGTTTTCTCATTAAATTTGAGCTCCGCACACCTTGGTTAATTTTTTTCTATCCCTTCAAATAAGGGTTGTTCCCATAAGAACCGTCCAGTTTGGGACACCCTTACAATTTTATCAGTTATATTTTCAACAAAACGGTGACCCAGCACCAGAGCTGTCAAACTTGAAGTTCTTGAAGTAAAATTTTACTTCAAGAATTTCT
>JAHBCN010027018.1:0-10278 GCA_019359885.1 Listronotus oregonensis | reverse complement strand
TTAAGCTTTCCTTCATTTTCGTGTTTAGTTAAAGTGTTTTATTTTTCTTGTCATATTTATGCCCATTGAATCGATTTTTGAGATATTGTGTTTTTTGGCCAATATAGACACTAGGGAAGTCGTTACATGGAATTTGGTAGATAGTATGATTTTTTTGGTGTTTGGGGGTTTTAGTTTTAGTGCGCTAAAGGACTTTTTTTGGAGAATATTGTGGCTTTTATGACACACGGCGATATTTTTTTTTTGGGGTTTTTTTTAAACTTCCGAGAGTCCCTGAACGTATGGGAGGGATAAATATTTAATTGAACGCTCCGGCGTTCCTAGGTTAAACTAGTCAATCCTCAGGTTTGAAGTCTTAGTCAAAGCCCAAACAAATAAAGTTTTTCGGCCTCTGACAAAAAAATTCTCGTCAAACCAAAGAAATTTGGTTAGGCAAACATCAAAACTCATTTTAATTAAAGGGGGGTTTGACCAGTCAAACTTCAATCAGGTATTAGAAAGTCTCAGTTTATTAAATAAGATGTAATAAAACGATTTTTTTTATTTTAATGTTTATTGCTGTAATATTGTCATAGTTAAAATAAAAAAATAGTATTTATTTAGACATGGTAGGGCATTATCACGTTTAGAATTGCACAATACGTCAGATCTCTTACATTTACAACTAACCACAACTAACCAGAACTAACCAAAACTAACCACAACTAACCACACCTAACCGCAAGTATAAACTTATTTAAACTTGTTACAAGTACAGTCACGTTTGACCAGTCTGCCAGTCGTTTCTAGAATCGACCAGGCAAAGACCGAAACAGATTAGTTTACTTTCGACGTTTGACTAAAATTTGGGAACTTCTAGGTTTACTAAAAAAACTTTAGTCAAAGGCCGAAATTGGAATTTATTTCGGGGGTTTGCCCAAAGGCTTTGGTCAAACCTAGGATAAACCAGTCATTCCGCGAAGAGACTGCATATCGACCTTTGACTAAATTATAATATATTTAAAATTGATTAACAAATTTCATTGATATTAATAACCTCTTTTACCAAAGAATATCTATCGTTTTCTTTTATATAAATTTTTCCAATTCATTTAATTTCACCTTCTGTCTTTCGTCGTCCATATCTGCCACATTGTAATCAAAAGTCTCCCTCCATTTTAATAAATAACTATAAGTTTCCAATTATCGAAGTTTTTCCCCGAATGCGGGGACATAAATTTGTCCCCCCCCCGATTATTTCTTTAATTAAATGTTTCAACCCTTAACAGAGCGCCTCCCTTATAAAAGGAGTTTTAGCAAAATCACGATAACTTTATCGGAATTTCTTTTTTGCAAAATAATTTTTAGGCCCTAAATACACGTCTGTAAAGGTTATTTTTCTACTCCTATATTAGTAAGAACCAAATTTACACACCGTCTACTTTATCAGTAAATCTCTAATTGCAAACACTATACTGAAAGGGCCAAACTGTGCTAAGGGCAGTTACGTAATATATATTACGTAACAGTTAAATCGCATTAGCCGCGACCCCCCAAAATTTTGAAAATTTTCAATAGTTTTTAGTAAAGCTGGCTATGAAACAAATAGCATCGCCTTGACAACGCAAATGTTTGTATTATTATTTGTATTGTTACTTAAAGTTTACATAATCTTCTGTTTTTATTTAAAAAAAAACTAAACATAAAGTCGTAAAAAAAGTATAGTAAAACCATTAAAACACCCCAATTACGGGTACTCGCTCACGCTCGTACCGTAATTTTCGAAATCGTGTGTAATGGGCTTCTTCCCACCCCGGTATGTAATATACTATTATAATGTTTCTTTCTTTACATACCCCTTTTTTTTAATGCTGCAATTTTCTTGCAGCTGCCCCTAGTAGGTGATTATTTTAAAAATTTTTTAGGATGCCAATTTTAAAGAAATTTCACACAGGAAATCTTTAAAACTGTAATAACACCTATAAAAAAAATATTGAAACAATATTATAAACAATAGGTTTAAATCGTAATTGAAAGCCCTTTTTTCATGTATTGTAGTTTTTTCTGATTATCTCATTAAAAAAAAAAATGGAAAGCTGTCATTTAAATTACACTAAGTTTTTGGGATCCCAAACTATTTTAATGCAAAAACTTTTTAAAAAACTTAAAATTATTTTAATATTTAAAGGATATACACTTGGTTTTCACATGATTTTATTTTCTCCAACTACATGTATTTAATTTTCCCAAATTCCTAGCAAGTTCAAACAAATACTACCAATTATATCAGAATATCAAATTACCTTAAGTTGTTTTAAAATATCAGTTGTAAAATTTCCTAAAAAAAAAGTATTGTAAAATTAACTGTTTCTAAACAAATTCATTATTAATCAGGATTGAAAATAAACTAACAAATAGAAAAAATGGCGCCCATTTAAGTATTGATTTATTTATTTTTTTGTGAAAAATTTTTACTAGGTTTTTTTAAATATTTGTTTTGCAAAATTGTAAAAAAAATTTAAAAAAAAAATATAATAAAATTTTTTTTTTTTAAAATTTAATAATTTCCGTGTATTGTTTAAATGTGTTTAAATTTTTCGTTTTTTTAATGAAAAGGAAAAAAAAAGGGAAATTTTGATTAAATTATTTCTAATTTGGGTTATGTGGTGTACTGATGACACTAAAAATAACGAAATATCACTAATTTTTAATAACAAAACATGAATGTAAAATTAGAAAATGTATTTTCCTAATTGAAAACCCCAAAAAAAATTAAAAAAAAGTAGAATTTCGTGAAAAAAATTTAAAAATTTTTTTTATTTTTTTTTTTTTTTATAAGAAAAAGTGAGTTTAATGAGATATGCGGTAAAAAACATTTTAAAATCATAAAAAAAGTACCACCCGTAAACTAGCATTTAATATTAAAAAAATTTGGGTTTTTTCCAAAAAAAAAGCTTTTTTTTAAAAAAAAAACATTTAGATTGAAAAAAAAAATTTTTTAAATTTCGGGAAAACACAGTGTTGTTGGACAAATGTTTTCTTTTTTTTAAAAACCTATATTAACAACACCCTTTAAATTTAAAAATTGTAAAAATTTTTAAAATTTTTAATTATTTTAAATAAAACAAATTTTTTTTTCTTTTTCCCTTTTCACCATTTTTTGGGTTACTTTTTTTGGAAAACAATTCTAAAAAAATTTTTTTGTGATTTTTTTTTTTTTTGGGAAAGGGGTCCACAAAAAGGTGAGGCCTAAATACTAACGTATCGTGGGTGTCTGGGAGGAAAAAAAAAAATTTTTGGGGGGGGTTCTATATGCACACTCTGGGGATGAAGGAAAAAAGAAAGGGGGGAAGTTGGGACTTCTTTAGTAAAATTTAAAAGGATGCATAAAGTTGAACTAGTGTTGCTTTGTTGAAAACTGCAAAAGGAGGAATTATACTGGAAACTTATCTGAGAAAAAACCAAAAAAAACCCCCTTAGCAGATCCCCACAGCTTGATGGTGGGCAAGAGTTGAATAATGAATATAACAATTTTTTTAAAATCTACCAACACATCCTTTATTTATCTTTAAAATACTTTTTTTAAAAAAATAATTATGATTTGAATTAATGCTATCGGGAAATTTTTGGGGGGTTTTTTGATTTGTTTGCAAAATTTTTTTAAAATATAGATTTTGGGGAAAAACTTATGATAGTGTATTGCATATGGGGAAGACGAATATCGAAAAATTTTAAAAAAAAAAAAAAAAATATTTTGTGGAAAAAAAGTAATTGGTTTTGGTATGTTCAAGTTAATACCGAATTAAATTATAAAGTTTTTTTTTGAATTTGTCCAACATTTTCTTTTTTAAACGTTGAGATTTAAGTAGAGACATTTCCAAAAAAATTTAAAATTTTTTTCATTTTTCAAAATATTACTTTAAATAAGTCACCGATTTGGCGGGTCCTGTTAATTACAACCTTTTTTTACTAATACATATACGATTAATTAAAATCATAACACCTTTATTTAAAAAATTTGGGGATGATAAGCTTTTCCCTTTTCTAAATATGATTTTTAATCAAATAATCATAATTCAAATGAATGACTAAACCCGTTTTTTTCTTATTTGTTAGATAAATTTTTTTGTTGGCTTTTAAAAATTTTTCTTAATTTATAATTGTCAATAAATATTTAAAGCAAATAGAAATAGCTTATATTTTGTAATATAAAATCTCATATATTTACCCATTTGTTAGAAAATGTATTTTTCTCCCTGTTTGGGGGGGAAAAATATAATTTTCTCCCCAATGGGAAAGGGAAAAAAATTTCCTACCTACCTAACCCACATCCTGAGAAAAGAAATGTATTATGGTCATAATCAGCAAAACAAATTTAAAATTCATTTGTGCATTTATTTTTATACTTAAGAATTTTCCCCCAAAGCTTTTTAAAACAGTTTGGGAAACCTTATTTTTTGAACAAATTGAAACAATAATTTGCAAACTGTAAAAATTTTTAAAAAAATTGCAGCAAAAATTTTAAATTTAGAAACATCTGTACGATTTTTTTTTAAAACAATATGAGGGGTTTTGTATGGTATTTCTTGTTCTTTATTTTTTTCCTTAATTGCTTAAGACGTTCAAGAAAAAAAAGTTATTTCTAAAATGTCTTATAGCCGACTTTAACCAACAAATTTAAAGTTCATGAAAGAAGGGACGATTTTTTTATTTTCTTTCCAAAAACCCCCTTTTTAAAAAGTATTTTCAAACATAAGTAAGTGGTTTTTTTAAAAAAAAACCCTTTTTACCGCAACCCCCAAAAGGAATTTGGAATTTTTCTATGCAATTGGGGAAATAAATATAAAAATAAAAGGGGCCCCCCAAAAAAGCGGCATTAAATGGTTCAGTTCGCTCAAAATTCGCTTTTTTAATATATTTCGCAATTAAAGGGGGGTTTCTTTGGTCAGCTGCATTCTCTAGGGACCCTTATTTATACTGTGTAAATACATTTTAAATTTTGCTCACCCCGAAAAAATTGCCATGTTGCCAAATTGGGTTATAGTCTTAGAACTCCAGCAAAAGGTTAAAACTTTTTTTTAAATTTTAAATTTTTTTTTCTTTCCTTTTTTAAAAAATGAGTAGCGACTATGTTTCCCTTTTAAAAAAAAGGGGTTTAACATTCAAAAGCAAAACATAATATACATAATACACAACGGATTATTGTTGAGAGTCTTAAGTTCAAAATTCACTAATTAAAACATTTTTACTAGAGATCTTTTTAAGAGCATTTAGTTTTTTTTTCCAGACCCCTCATTTAGAGCCGCTGTTTAAAAACATATTTTTTAAAAATTTTAAACCCTTAGCCACCGTCGAAAAATTCTAAAAAGCCAACATTTGACCCAAACGCCGCAAATTTCCTCCCAAATTTTTTTTAGGACAGCCTTAAGCCGGTAGTAGTTTTGGGGGCCTTTCGTTTATTCACATCGCATTCACGAAAAAGAGTTTTTTCGGTTATTTGCTTTTGTGTATAAAATTATTATTTATTACTTATTATTTTTTAAACCCGCTCTTTAATTTGATGACAGAACATGTTTCTTACAGTTCTGTCAAAAGCTGCTGTATTAGTCTGGGAAAATTGTGTCATTTTTTTTTCCTATGAACATATAGAATCAAATTTTACAAAATTTATATTATATGTCAAAATAATCATCCAGTTCAAACTACACATAAAAACCACCCCCATTCTTATCAAGAGACGTACGACGTTGTAACTCAATACCAATGTCGGCAAATCAGTTTTTTAAAACAACGACTAGACCTATTAAAATATCTTTTAGGTGGTGTAGTTATAAAACATGAACCAACCCACTAACAACATAAATTTGATGATAGCGTCGCCCCCTTTAGGGCGAGGGGAGAAATAGGGGGGGAGAGAGAGATACATAAAATTAATTATTTTACGTATATTTTTATAAAAGTTCTTTGTATAAAAATAATCATGCCAGTGTCAAACTACTTATAAAGATGATCCCCCTACGTAGCAGGCGACGTACGACGTTGTAACTCAATACCAAGTCGGCAAATTTAGTTTTTCAAAGCAACGACTAGACTTATTAGAATATATTTTGACGGTGGTATAGTTTTAAAACATGAACCAACCCACTAACAACATAAGTTTGCTGATAGAGTCGTCTCTGGTCGAGGAGAGAAATAGGGGGGTGAGAGAAAGAGAGAGAAAAGGTACATAAAATTAATTATTTTACGTATATTTCCTATAAAAGTTGCTTCGATAAAAATAATCATGCCAGTGTCAAACTACGTATAAAGATGATCCCCATCGTAAAAAAGGGGCGTACGACGTTGTAACCCCAAAACCAATGTCGGCAAATCAGTTTTTTTAAAGCAACGACTAGACTTATTAGAATATCTTTTTTCGGGGGATAGTTATAAAACATAAAACCCAAACCCCCTAACAACATAAGTTTGCTGATAGCGTCGCCCTCTCTGGTCGAGGACGAAAAATAGGGAGAGGAGAGAAAGAGAGAGAGTTCTTTATATTTATGATCGTTGTTGGGCTCGATTTTGTTGCATCTGCGGCTCGGTGTACAACATTCTCAATTTGAAGCGATTCCGTTTTTGCTTTGTTCCTTTTCCAAATAAAAAAAGCCTAGATATTTAAAATTATCAGCTGCGATGGTTCTTTATACCTATTATATATTTTTTTGCATTATTTAAAACTTTTTGAAATAACTTTCGACAACAGTTTGACACACCAATGTTTTTGATTGGCAGTGACGAATACTTCATATAACCAAAAGAATAAAAAATGAATAATCATCGGACACCGATTTTTTTCAAAAGTTTGTTATCATTGCTGTTTGAAATATACTAAACAAAGATAAAGCAAACGAGAAAAAGGGAGAAAATAACCGTGTTAGAATTTGAGGGGCTTATAATAAGTAATAATTGAAAAGCAGTAGCTTAACTTTTATTAAAGTGGAAACTCCTTTAGGCGCGTTTAGCACTTTTTGTGGGTACTGAATGAGACTGCACCGTCAGACTCGGCTATGCAACACTCATGAAGCAGTCGGAAGAAAAGGCAGATACTAAAATATGACCAAATACATTGTGTATTTGCTTTTTATGGATCGATTCTTTTATCGTCTTGAATTTGAGATTTGCGGATGTGAGATTGTAAAATGCTAATAGGGAATCTCATCTTGGTGAAGTTTTTACCTCTGTTTTGTCGTCTTAAGGACACAATATAATTTTAAAATCGCTTTAAAATTGTAAAAACAAAAATCTTATACAATTGTTTAATAAGAAAGTTCTTAGACAAAAATACGACAAAAATTTTATATAAAAAAAGCTCCAAACCAACTCCATTTTTAAGATACTGGAAGATATTTAAATTTTAAATTTGGGTGGTAGCAAAAAGATAATATTTAAAATCAATACCAATTTGAATTTTTACAAAAAATTAATAAAACAAAGGATTGAACGCATGTATACGAGCAAGAGGGTGAACACTCTGATTTTTTAAAAATTATTATTGTGTTTAATTTTACCAACGTACCAATAAATTTAAATATCTCGAAAGTCATTAAGTTAATTTAGGTAATTCCAGGGCACTTTTTTTATGAAGAACTAAGTAAACAATAAGCATCAAGTAACAGTAACGGCCCTTAAGTTTGGGAAATCCTTTTTTCCCCTTTTGTAAAATAGGCTTTTTGCCCCCTTCTTCTAAATATAAATACCTGTTGAAAAAAATTTAAAAAAAACGGTGTCCCTTGTCAGTGTTTTAAAAAAATTTTTTTTAATGCCAAACTTAACTTTGGGTCCAAAAAATATAAATTATTTTTTTATATTGAGCACCCCACCGGAAAGATTTTTTTGTCAATGTTCTAACTGTAGCAAGTGTCAATCAAATTAAAAAAAAAAAGTTTTTTTTCCAAGTATCCATAAAATGGGTCTATTTTAGACCTTTGCTTATATGTATAACATTTTTTTTTTATTTTTCTTTTATTTAAATGATATATTTTTTTGACAGTGGCGGGTCCTCCCTTTTATTTTTTCAATGACCTCCAAAATTTTTAACTAATATTTCCGAACAAAAAAAATAATAATGATATAAATAAAGAAAACTATTTTTTTTTTTAATTTTTTAAATTTTTCCCCTTTTTATTCTGGGGTTTTATTTTTGGAAATTAAAACCAAGGGAGCAAACTCCCGGGAATTTTGGGTTTCCCTTTTCAAAGGGCCAAAAAAACCGGCTTCCCGCCCTCATTGACCGCATTGTTTTTAAAAGATTTTTTTGATTGGACAATTTTGGCTGCTTTTGACGCAGTGTAATTAAAAGATCTGGGTCAACAGCTGCAAAAAGGGGAAAAATTTCGCATTTTTTTAAGGGTGTTTGTTTGTTATACTGTTATGGTCTGTCATGGTGTATGTTTTTGTAATGTAAATTGGGAAAAAGTGCATTTGTTGACAATTTTGTGTACGTTACCCATGACAACTGTGAAACGGTGATGCTTTCTACATTAAATAGAATAAGGACATTTTTACGCAACACAATGGGGGGAAAAGGGAGACCCCTGCGTTGGCCACATTAAAAATATTGAAAAGGTCTTTATAAATAATATTGTAAATTTTAAAAGAAAAGTAATCAATAATTTTGCAAGTGCCAAAGACAGAAGGATTGAACTAAAATTTATGAATATTTAGGTAAGTTAAGTAGCCCTTTTATTTTTTACCCATAAAATATGCTTATTTTTAACCTATAAGTTGCCGTCATACCACTGGCATAGCGATATTACTTACTGTCGGGTGTAAGATTTTTTTTTAGAATATGTTGTGCAATTTTTCTGTTTATATATTATTGTTATATTGTTATGTTTCTTAATAAATAGAAATATAATTCTTCAAATAAAATAATCTTGCTAAATCATTTATTTTTAAATTTTCTTTCTTGTTTTTTCTTTGGAGTAAACGTCTGTGTGAAATAAAATGCCTAAAATTGTTTTTTTTAACTAAAAATCATTTAAGCCATATGCATTTGAAATTTTAACTAATGACCTCCCCGAAAGATTGACCACAACCCGCCACTGTTTTTTGAATCACCCCGTATATGCGTAGAGGCCTAGAAAAGAAGTTACTCATAAATATTTCCGTCAGCCGCCAATAATTTTTTTCGTCCTTCTACGTGATGAAATACCTGATGAAATATAAATAATATTATCAATTCAGATCAAACGTATTTACTTTTAATATTATAAACACCTGACTTATCTGTTTTGAAATATGTATTAATGCTATGTAAATAGCGCCTCATAAAGATATTTTAAAGATTATTTTTTATTCGGTTTATTAATTATTGACTTGACAAGCAAAACGTTTTAAATAATATATTATAAATTACCTTAAATTTGAAAAGTAATATAAATGTATTAGGTGTATCGAGATAAGAAAATATTATGTGGAATTTAATCTGGCTAGGGTTTGACACCTCGCCTTATTTAGGTTCTTTAAAGTCCTAGGCAAATAAGTTACTTTTTTGTTGATATTAGAAAGATATGGATTTAGCGCTAACAAATGTAATTTAAAAGGGTGGGGGGGTCGTATAGTTTAAAACTTGTTTTTTTTAAATTTTTTTTAATTTAATATTTTGAATGTATAACATCTCAAGAATATTGTGGTAAATTTTGAGGTCAATCGGAGCAAAATTGACGGATTTATGATAGTTTTAATGACCGTTTCTCCAACTCAATTTCGTGAGCCTACAAACTAACCACAACTAACCACAACTAAATAAAACAATTTGTTTTTTTGGTTTCAAATAATCCAGTGCTGAGGAATCGCGGTTACCGCAAAAAAAATGATTGAGAGAAAGGTAAAACATTTCTGAAAATTAAAAAAAAAATCTAACCCCAAAAAAATATAAACAAACAAAAAAAATATGCGCATAACAATTCTTCACAAATTTCAGATCACTGCCCTTACTTAGGCTTTTGACCAAGTTTCGCGTGCTGTTTTCCTGAAAAAAATATTCTTTCTACGGTGCTTGTTCTTAGCTCTCCAGTTTTTATGATAATAATTTTGTTGTTTGCAAAGCAATGGAAAAATATTAATTCCCAAATCTTAAAGTATCTGGAAAAACACAAGATCTTACATGATAGACAGATGGATTCCGTCACAGAAGATCCACAGCTGATCTTCTTTTTCCTTTGTCTCACACAACTGGAACAAGTCCCTTAGTTTCTTGGTGAATCCCAGATCGTTACTCTTGACATATCCAAATCTTTCGATCAGGTCTGGCAT
>JAHBCN010027017.1:0-10243 GCA_019359885.1 Listronotus oregonensis | reverse complement strand
CAATCCACAAACGCCAAGGGCCTAAGTACGAATGTACCGTGGGTGTCCTAAGTGTAGTAAGAGAAAGTTTATTCACACAGGACTACGTGTTGCTCTGTTGGGAGCTGCCAGGGAAAAAAACGACAGATCCCTTACAGCCTGTCGGTGAGTAAGAGATTAAAGCTTTTCTGTAGGCTTAGAATCATTAATAAGTCGAACAGCTCTTCTTTAATTGGAATCAAGAGTGCTAATAATTGTAGAAGACGCCATTTCCCAGACATGAAAAACAATATTCTTAAGAAGCTTTGATTTGGGATATATACAAAGTATACAGATTTGAAGGGGAGAAATACTCTATGGGTAAAAAGAGAAATCCAATCTTTTTTAAGCTGTTAAGGCTATAAAATGTCATGTGCTTAAGCCAGTTATTTTCAAAAGTACCGCCAACAAGATTAAATGATTTTTTATTCTGATTGTGAAAGAGAAAATATCGTTGATGTGAAGAAGAAACAGGTTGGCCCCCAAGTACTGAGCCCTGGAGCACTCAGCATTAATTTGGTACATACCATGCATCCAAACCTGATTAAAAGCTTTGGATATGTCAAGAGCAACGATCTGGGATTTCCAAAAAACAAAAAGGACTTGTTCTAGTAGTGGGCACAAAGAAAATTTTCGTCGTGGATCTTTTGTGAAGGAATCCATACTGTCTGTCATGTAAAATGTTGTATTTTTCCAAAAAGTTTAATGAAATGAATGTTTTTATTACCTTACAAACAACTAAAAGAAGAGATATAGGTCTATAGTAAGAAGGAAGAGTTTTGGATCCTTTTGGATGAAGAGGGGGGGTTAAAATAACGACGCTCGCAAATAGAAACATCGTAACTAATTTTTTTTGACAAATTGGTTTTGGGAAATTTCTGGTATAAAATTTTCTTCTCTTTCTTAAAAAAAAATTTTTTTTAATTTTTTTAAAAAAAATATTGTTTTTAAAAAAAAAGTAGTATAATCGTATCTACTTCGCAAAAAATTTGGCTTAAATAATATTTAAAGATACAAACTTTCCCCTTTAAGGTGTTAGACAATGAAAAGGTTTTTTAATAACACTAAAACTTGGATTCCCCTTGTCTTTATTTGTTAATTTTTTACACAACGTTTCGGTTAGTGATGTATCCCAAAAGTTTTCAAGTGATAACAAAAAAATATTCCCCAAAAGCCCCGACTTATAATTCTACCCCGTTCACCGAAGTTTACCGACTTTTCACGGTTCAGCAAGGGGGTGCCAGATGTTGGGGAAAAATCATTTAGGCTTGCTAAATACATTTTTTTTTTAAAATTATTACAGCTTCTTTTTTTCTTTTTTTCCCCGTGGGTTTCTTTATAAATAGTTTTTGCTTCCGACCATTGTATGCGGTGTTTTTTTTGACCAAGCTTTTTCCCAAACCCCCCGACTTCGACGTTTCACCTCGTTCCGTATGTTTTTTGTGTTCTTTAACTCTAACTTCAAGTGGTCTCTTTGTTTCCCGATGTATACCTCACCACATTCAGGGGAAATTTTGGGAGATACAGTCCTTATTTGAAACATTGTTGTCTGGCCTCGTCTTAGTAAAATACTTTTAGAGTAGTTTGGGATTTAAACCCCGTTTTAATATTATACTACAGAATACAGAATCGCGAGTAAGTATAATATTAAAACGGCGTTTAAATCCCAAACAAAATTTTTAAAATTTTTCTAAGTAAGTAATTTTATCGTAAGTAGCCCCAAGATGTTAATTTTTTTATTTTTTTAAATGCATTTTTATCGTAACTTAACATACGATAATTTTAAATCCGGCAACTCCGACCGGGACGCCTATAAATTCTTTCCGTTCGAGCGATGTTAGTGCACGTAAGTTACGATAAAATTAATAATCGTTAATTTGCTATCGGTAAAGAGAAAGGGGCAGTATTGTTTTTAGTTTGTTTTGTTGTTTATCAAATTTTTGAAAATTATTAAAAAATGTGTTCAAGAGGAAAGATTTTTGGTAAAGCTAGCACAAGGTAAGTGCTAAATTGTTATTAAGACTATAAATTTTTTTTAACAGTTTGATAGCTTTAGTGGCGTATTTTTAAAAATTCTTGGGGTGGTTGCGCACGGGCTATAATGCACTAACAGACATTTCATGATTAATTGGTTTTTTTTACGATATACTAATTTTGCGTGGTGTATAAATTAAAAATTTTTTTGTGTTAAAGTTTCTTATAACTATTTTGTTATTTCATTTTTTTTTTATTAATATCTATCCTTTTTTTAGAAGAGAACAGTAGTACTGAAAACGAATGTCCCAACACAAGCTTAGAACAAGCATTAGCACATTCCCAAATTTTTTGTTGAAAATGGGTTTGATCCTGGATTTGAAAAGTACCCCCTGCCGCATTATTATTTGGAATTGCTCAAGATGGTTTCCAATGTATGAAAAAACAGCTTTTTAAAAAAAAAAGAGCATTTAGAAAATACTGATGGGGACACTTTGCCTATGGAGGATACCATATCTGAGGTACTAAAATAAGGTGTGATAAAAGAATATGAATAAAAATTTTTTTTATTGCAGCTTAAAGATGATGCTAATGAACAAACAAGCTTAGTAGAAAAAACGTTTCACAGGACGTAATTTTTTATCAGTAACTCTAGAAACTGTCACTGACCACCAACATATGGATGGGAAAAAAAAAATATATCGCCAGGAAAAAAAAAGTATAGAAATGAGAAAACATGGAAAGTTAACATAGAAAAAAGAAAAAGAAATACAGGACAAGAATATACTTCATATGCTACAAAGAAAATTATTCAGGCTGGGAAAAACCCCAAGGAAAGTTGTAAAAAAAAAAAAATGTAGAATGGAATTTTAAAAAAGAAAATTTTAGAAGATCAGCTAAATATATTTTTTAAATTCTGGAAATTAGGAAATCATAATAAGCACATGGACTTTATATCAAAGCATGTAAAAAAGGAGCAAAGGAAAGTGGAAACGGAAAGGGAAAAAAAAACAAGGCGCCAATACACAATGCAATATTATTTTCAGTTGATGAATCCATCTTAAAAAATATGCAAAACTTTTTTTTTAAACACTCTCAGTATTACTGATATCTGGATGGGGAATGTAATGCTTAAATTGGAAAAAAAACGATTGGAGTAGGTAGTCCAGATGGTAGAGGCAGAGTAAAAGTACAGATCCCAAAGTAGAAGTAACCAGAAAATTTGTAAGGCAGCATATTAGTCTCTTCCCACAACTGAATCTCATTATATTCGTAAGGATTCAAAACGTCAATATCTACAAGCTGGGGATACAATCCATAGCTCAGATGTATAGACTGTACATAGATTGGGCCAAGGAAAAAAAAAATTTGTCCAGTTGCAACCTGTAGACAGTACCGGAATGTCTTTGAGCATGAATTTAATATAGGTTTTGTTTTACCAAAAAAGACCAGTGCGAGGTTTGTGACAAGTTCTTGGTTTTGGAGATGAAAGCAAAAAAAAAAGAAATTGGAAAAAAAAAAAAACACCAGCAAACAAAGACGCTGTAAGAAAATTAAAAGAACAAAAGGTAAGGAGCAGGCAAAAGATGATAAATCATTTAACGTCGCCTGTTATGATTTACAAAAAAAATTTAGTTACCCCACACAAAGACAAGATTTTTTTTTCAAATTAAAATACAGTACCTATAATCTAACCCTTTTGGGGCCCTTTGGGAAAAAATAAAGGATATTGTTAATGTCTGGCACGAGACCATTGCAAAACGAGGAGCTAATGAAATTGGTAGTTTTGTATTGGATTACATTAAAAATCAAAAAAAAGAATGGTGTTGATACCTTTGTGTTCTATACAGATAATTGCGTCGGTCAAAACAGGAATCGGTTTATCTATGCCATGTATGTGTATGCAGCAAAAAAAAAATAACGTAAATATTACTCACCGTTTCCTCGAGGAAGGCCATACGCAAAAAAAGGGGGACAGCGTCCATGCTCTTATAGAACGACAGAAAAAAGGGAAGGTAATTTACACACCCGGGGGCAGTGGATTATGCTTATAAAAATGGCAAAAAATTACAGGTGAACCATACGACGTTATAGAAGTCAGTCAAGATATGATTTATGACTTAAAGGGACTAGTAACACCTAAAAGGGGAAATGGAAAACAGATCAAAATGGAACAAATATCAAATGGAATGACATCAGAGAAATTGAGATATTATTTGATGATCCATTAAAAAAAAAAATTAAATACGATTTTGTTGACGAAAATGACAATTGCTTACTGGTTTTAAAAAAAACCAACCTTAATAAGAGAATTAAATAAAGTCAACTTGCCAAAAAAAAGGGAAATTTGGGGGCTTTGGCCCGTTTTTAAAAATTTTTACAAGAAGTTTGAACACCTACAATTCCTATGTAAAAATGGAATCCCGGGGTTTATATCATTTTTTTTTCCAAAACCTACCCCATGGAGATAATGACGAGAAAAAAAGTTTAAACTGAAACATAATTGAATTTTTTTTCAAAAAATTAGTTAATGGGTTGATCCATTTTTTTTTTGTATTTTTATTTTTTTTTAAAATAAATATTTTACTTTCTTAATTGTGTTGTTTTTATTTGCTTGAAATATTTTTTTCTATATCTGTATCTGTACTTATATATGTCAATCGTATCTTTAGATAGGGAAATTTTAAATTTTAAAAATGCCCTTTGGGTTCATTGTATCCTAACAGACGATAATTTTTTTTTTAAAAATGCCCCACACTTTCATCTTATCTTAAGATACGACAATAAATACCCAAAAATTTTTTCGATAATAACATCGTCTTTTTTATAGTTAAATTTAAAAAAAATATAGCCAATTTTCTAACTACATTGTTTTTTAAGGGTGCTTAAAAAAATATGTAACCCTTGGAAAAAATTTTTTCCCAATATTTATTTGATGCTTTGCAAATCATAAAACACCCCTGAAACTTTAAACCTGTTTTCTGCAAAACGTGTTTTTTCGAGATACGATGTTTCTATTTGCGAGCGTCGATAAGTGTAAGCTCGGAAGCACATTTCTTGCTGGTATGCCATACCTCCTAACTTTACTACACTTTAAAAAAGTTAACGTAAACATATGAAATAATATTTTTTATATATGTGAAAATATATTTTTTTCTAACAAAAATAAAATCAAAACTAGGTACGAAACAAATTAGGGGCCTACAACTTTTTTGAGGTCTTAAGCACTTAAAAAAAACCCTTTTCCAAAAATTAAAAAAAAAAATCAAAGTAAAATGTCTTCCCCCTTTTATTTTTCATCGGATATTTAGTTTTTTTTTGGTTAATTAGGTATTTGAATAAAAAAAAATTTTTCATAATGTTAAGTTAATTTTTTTTAAATTGATTTAATTTTTTAAAATTATCTTTTTATTAAACCCTCTATTGAATGCAATTAATTAATTATTCGACTATGTCCAAAATTCGCAAAAACAAAACATTTTGAATTAGATGCTGCAAATCCGGTTCTGCAAAAAAAAATCTTCAATGACAGAAATAGGTATGTATGCGCTGTCCTTGTCTGATTCATTTTTTTGGGTTTTTTTAAGAAGCATACATAGTTTTAATTAATTATCCCAAAAAGGCAGTTTGTCTTGTTTCTTTATCTCGGCAAATCAGATTCAATGTTTTTGCCAATCGGAAACGTTTATTTCATCTTATTAACATATTGGTAGCTTTTTCTACTACAACATACATACATAAAGTTTTTTGGTAAAAAGGGTTTTACATAGCTATTTTTAAATTAAAAGGGTTTTTAATTAAAAAACTTTTCCTTAAGCTAGGGTTGATTTTTTTTCGAAAATAACGGACGGGCAGCCCAGGTCAACTTTTGGGCCCAAAAACCGCTTTTGACGTCATCTATTTTATTTTGGATGGTGGAGTCGCGACTTTTTTTTATGCTGACTAAAGGAGCGCGCCGCCCCTTTTTTTTTTAATTCGCACGGTCAAATCGGTGGTAAAACTGAGGTGATCAAAACGGGGAGACCCCCCCCAAATCATAGATGAGCCCCCGAATATAATTTAAAGATATTATCACAGTTTTTTACATATAAACTGTATAAGCTGTGATATTATCATACAGAAAGTCAGAAGTTAATTTATTTTTTTTTATTTATTTTTTGTATGGATAGTAGTCAATATAATATGGATAAAAAAAAATAACGGACAAGGGACTGAAACGGACCGGACAAACGGACGGTTTAAAAAAAAAGGGGGTGTCCGTTACAAAAACGGACGTATGGAACCCCCCACTTAAGCTAATTTATGGGATTAAGCAGATGGGTACATTTGTTGACAAATCCGACAAGCAAAAATAAAACTATACTATATTTTTTAGAACAAAATGTATGCAATTATAAACAGAAAAAAGCATTTTTTGTAAAATTCGTGCTCTAATAAGAGCTGACAAACTATAAAAAAGGAGCTATTTAGGTGATCCATTTTTAATCAATATAAACCAAAAAAAAACCCCCTTTTTTTTCCAAAAAAATTTAAGACTCCGCCAGTTTTTAAGTACCACCGAAAAAATCGTTTGCTTGCGCGGTTTTCATCCTTTTTAACGTGATTTACAGAAAAAGAAAAAAAAAACCTTTTTAAGGGCCCAAATACGTCTATTTTTTTCCCAAAATTTTTAAAAAAATTAATATCGGACCATTCAGACGCAATTCACCTTTTTTGCAAAGGCTTCGGGAACTTTAAAATTGACAGAGGTTCATTTTTAGTTTTTTACCATTTCTTTAGTTTTTTTTAGTTTTTCTTGTTAAAAAAATTTGTCAATTTTTACTCTTTTAAAACTTTTCTATTTCTGTTTCATAAGGACCGTTTTAAATACGAAAATGATTCTAAAAAAATATTGTTATAATTGAGAAAAGAGGGGGAGACCTATATTTAAAGGAAGGGGGGTTATGGACCTCTTCTTAGGCTCAGGCTGTTGTACTGTTTTTCAGGTCTTTGGAAAGATGCCTTTGTCAGAGGATATCTGAATTAAGCGTTTTAAATAGGTGCGTCTAGGACCAATAATTTCTAAAAAAAAGTTGAAAGTATTCTCTAACCTGAGGCTTTTTTATCCCTGTATATAAAAACCTTTTGTAATGTGGTATTTCTCGACGTTTTAGAACCCAAATACCACGGAAAAAATGTTTTGCAGTATTGAAGATATCTATTTACAATTATGTACATAAATTCTTTATTAGAAAATACAGGTTAAGTTCGTATATGGCTAAAATACAATCAGTGGCCGGGCATGACTGGGGGGTTTAAATATTTTTAAAAATCGTAACATCCACAGCGATGAGGCTGTCCGTTTCAAATTTAAAAGGAACATTCCTCGGTACAAAATGGAAATGTATTTTAAAAATTATCGAAATCTAATCAGTGACAGGGTGGTTTTGGAGAAAAATTCTTTAATAAAATTTAATGTTTTTTGACAACCGAAAACTTTTAAAAAACGCTGAAATAGGTAAAATATAATTTCAAAAAAATGTTTAATGTAGTTTTCTTTTTTTTCTATTATTAAAATTATTTTTGTATTAATATTATTATTCACGTACAAGCGTTCTATTAGTAAAATGCATTTTCGTCTGTTTCATGCAGAAATAAAGCACCCATATATTTACGAAAATTGGTCATTCTATACTGAAGCCTAAATACGCTATTTAACTTTTTTCCCTAAATTTAGAACCAAAAAACAACCAACTGTTGCAACACTTAAAAGAAATACCTTTTTTATCTTCTTACAACTGACATAATTAAACAAAAGCTTTTGTCAATTTATAATTTTTTTCCTTTTTTTAGGTTATGTGATGCTAATCCATTGACAACTGTTAACAAAATTAGAGTTTGTGCGCATGAATATTACACAAATTATAGCAATAAGTTTACTAAATTTTTCTGTAACAAAAATTTATTATTAGCAAAGATATAATCAAAACTTTTATTACAATTTTGAACATCTTTTTTTCCCCAAAAATTCCTAAAATTATCGTATGTTTAAAAAAGACTCTACTGGAGAGGTTTTTTTTTCCCCTTGTAGAGGTGGAACTAGAAAAAAAATTTAAGTTTCCAGTATTAATTGTTAATAAAAAAAAAACGTAATCGTAGCAAGAACTGTGTTGCGGTTGGCCTAAAAGTTCTTTCTGATCCATTAAAAAATATTTATTTTTAGTACACTACATATCTCAAACTAATTTTATTGTAAGATATAAAAATATTAAATTTTAAGATCAAAAGATCAATTTCTGCTTTGTTTAAAAGATAAAATGAGTTATTTTTAAGCATGTGCGAAATGTATGATTTTTTTGCAATCAATAGCTATTTCATAACTATTATTTACATAATTTCGTTACATCTTAAACTTTTTTAATAGTTGATAAAATTTTTTTTTTATTGTTTTTTTCGAAAAAACTTAAAATGACTAATGGTTTATACAAGGTGCCGACAAATTCATGTAGAAGCAATTTATTGTGGTCTAACAAAAACCCTTTTTCAATATGTTTAAAATACAATTAACCATAAAAAAAAAACCCGGGTTTTTTTATGATAAACCTATTTCTCCAAAAATTTAAAAATACAATTTCCCCCCCTTTTGGAGAACGCGGTATTAAAAACAGACGTTATATAAATATCTACCTAATTCAAAAGTTAAGATTTAAAAAAAACTTTTGATTTTTTTTGTATTTTACCAAATTTGTAAGTGTAACTGAGCAAATGATTAGAAAATGATAAACGTAATAGTAATATCCCTCCCCAAAGGAGAATATACAAAGGAAAAAAACCCATGATTTTATAAATTTAATGGGGAAATCTATTCAAAGTCTTGCGCATTCACCATTTAATATAAGTGTGCAAGTTTTTAGTAATATAAGAAATGATCATGCAGTTATAATTTTTAAAATTTATATATATTTAATTCGTTGTGAGCTACCAGAATTGCTTTTGCGAGTTACCGCAATCACGGTGGTGGGTTAGTGATCACTGGGTATTTAAACAATTTTACCATTTTTTTAAAAAAAAGTAATCTATGCATTTAGAATATATTTATATCTTTTTTTAAATTAAAAATTTGTAAAAAAAAGGGATTGCTGTTAGTATAATATAAAACATAAGGAAATGGTTAAAGCTAACGGTAAATACGAAAAAAAAATTTATACAGGTAAAATCGTCTTCAAAACACAATAAAGGGTTGTAAAGATCTAGTAAACTGCGGTCAGACGATTAAGGATAAGGGAAACAATTGCTATTTGACAAATGACTTTTTCAAGTTATAGGGGGCCATGAAATCCAAATGACAAATGATGTAAAGACACTTCGGACATTGTCGGCTTTTTTGTTAGAGACACAAACCACGCAGACCACCTTAGCACAACACAAAAGGCGACCATTCGATACTATTAATATTACTGTCATGTCTCGTTTTTAAAAAAAGATATGATATGTCGGTGATATCGGTGCACAATGCTTGTTTTTTTTTTTAGATCTACCCATATGAGTCTATGCCCAAATTACTTTTTATGGGCAGATCAAAACCTTTTCCCCGAGCTTTCCAAATACATATTTTGATTCTCATTAAAATTACATATCAAGAAATGAGCCCTCCTATAATGTATACGATAATAATTAGAATTAATTTGAATGTGTTTTAAAGGAATATACAAGTTAATTACTTTATTTAAAAAGATTTATTTTGTGCTACGTTGCTACGTATTTACGGAAAAAAAAAAAAAATTTAAAAATATATCTAAGTGGGGCAGGTAAGGCACTCAATTAACGATTTGCAGACATAAAAAGGAACTTCGTAAAATTCCTCTATCTACCAAAACGTTTTATACAAATTACATTCAACATTTTATGATACAGTCCTAACGTCAAAATTGGTTGATTTAAATAGACTTGTTGTCATTTGCTTATATCTAAATTTTTTTTTTTTTAAACCCGGGAGTCACGATCAAAAATTGTCTTTTTTTTTAAAATTTTTTGAAAACTAAATTTACAGGCCGTCACCTTTCGCTCTGGGGGCCAAACCTGGACACTAAGAAGTTTTTTTTTTTAGCCTCTTGTAAATTTTTTTTTTTTGGGTATTCAAAAAAAATTTAAATCTACAGACAGAAAGATATCACTTTTTTGTATCGGGAAAAAAAAATAAGTTGCTACAATGAAGAGCAAACTTCAAATTAGTTTAGAAAGACACTATACACCGACCAGGGCTGGATTTAAA